>JANAVB010031215.1:1733376-1773689 GCA_029216955.1 Iris pallida | reverse complement strand
CCTTGTTGTCAGCCGTCTTCCTTTCGTATATCGAATGCAGCTTCTCCCAATGCTTTCGTCGAACTCTCCATGGACACGTGGTGAAACACCGAATCATCCAACCATTGGCGGATGAATCCAACGGCCTTCCCATCCAGTCGGTTTCTAGTCTTCAGCAACTTTATCTGTTGGCTTTGCGCTGTCGCCCTCCAACGGACCATGTAAGTCCTTGCACCAGAGTAGATCCTCCATCCTTGGCTTCCAAATTGTCCAGTTTCCTCCTGTGAGGGTGATCATACGAGTGTTTTGAAGTACATGTAGGCAACTCTGGAGAGGGATGAATAGAGTACTTGTGACTATAATGAACAATTAAAAATTCAACTCTACTCAATCCTAACTAGCAAATAATTAATCAGAGTATAATTGCAGAAATTAAATGAAGATCAGAAAGCTTATGCAGACACAACAATTTTTAACCTGGTTTCCCTCGTGGAGGACTAGTCCAGGCCTGAGAACTCTAGCTCAAGATTGAAATCCACTATTTGTGAAATAGCTTTACAACCACGTGCCTTTACTAAGAAGAGCACGCCAACTTCTTGAAAGATTGCTGAGGCGAAACTTGGAATTTTCCAAGTGACTTCTTCAAGACTCTTGCACAAAACTTCTAATTGACTCGCACCGAGCACCTTGTAGGCTTGGGAAGTTTTGTGGTTAGTAGATGAGAAGTGTATGGCTCTTTAGGATGTATAGGCTATAAGAGTAGAAGATAAGAGAAGATTGTATGAATTAAAATGGGAGAAAAGGGTGCCTATATATATTAGTTCTGGGAGGCAGAGTTCGGCCAAAACTCTGTCCAAAAATTCAAAATTATGGCCGTTGGACAACTTGCAATGAGCAATCCCTAAAAATTAGCTCCTGGAAATTAGGAGACAGTTCGGCCCGAACTCTGCCTCCTTGGAGACAGAATGCTCATGGGCTTTGTTGGGCTTTGGCAGATTGGCTTTTATTTTATGGAGCTTGTTGGTTATCTAGTCTATGGTTGAGGTACTCAGTGCGACTCAACGTACAATAGTCTAGACTCAATAAAAGAGTAAAAATTACAGACTTCCGATGACAAGTTCTAGTAGTATTCGTCGAGCAGTCGTCGATGATGATTGTCTGACTTGATATGTGATAGTTGTTTGATTTGCAGCTTGATGACGATTTATGTGTCGAGTTGGATCATGTCAAATATCGATTTGTTAATTATCAAGATTAGGTTGACTGCGATCCAGTTTGGGTCAACAATCTTCCACATTTTGATAATTCACAAAATTACGATATTTGCGTGTCGTAACATTCATACCTGGACACATATATAGCTCCCCTGTAGATGGACATTTTGGCTTCCCCGTAAATAGTGAGAAGTCCTGAAACAAGTACTAGTCCAAACAATATATAGCACAAATATTTATCCAAAATGGTTAAGCAAATATCACATATTCTCCCCCTTTGACATTTAGCAAAATAAAATAGAGGCTCCCCCATAAAAACATAACCATGGTAAAAATATGCAATCACACAACCAAGGTTCAAATCCAACGTAAGAGATAACTAGCAAATAATCCAAATAGAAGCCATATAATCATAAAGTAGTACAAAGCAAAGAGTTCAACTACATAACCACTGAATGAAAATGACAAAGTGCATAAACAAAAGAAATCCTAAGCATCAGCAGCATCATAAAAGGGACCACAGCCGTCACGGAGTACGGGAAGGTCCAGCAGAGTCAGATGGGCCGCTGGCAGAGCGACGAGGATCAACAAACGCTGCATCCGGATCCAAATACCTCCTGACCCAGGTGTCGTCGATACGGTAACCTTCGCGAGAAGGGTCCCGTACCATGGGATAAGACACCGTAGGATGAGTAGCCAGGGAGTACTGGATGTCATGCAGGGTGTTGCTGATGGCCGTCATCTGTAAGGTGGTGCGATAATCCATCTGAGTCCAGCGATCGTCCTCCAAGTGAAAACGATCACGCAACATAGTTTGAATGGACTCAAGGGTGGCAGGAGGTTCGGGCGCAGGTTGGCCAAGAGCAGGAGGATTAGCATGAGCATCAGACTCGGAGTGCTTAGACTCAGCAGAGGACTCAACAGCTGCTAGAAGCCGCCGTGCCTTAGACAGATAGGCAGGGACAGGCAGGAACTGACACTCATCAAGGAGAATATGGAACGCATGAAAGATCATCGGCAAATATATGGCGTAGACCGATGATCGAGGTCTCTTCCGTGCACTAATCATCCAGTCCATCATAGTGCACAGAAAGTTAAAAGGGACATGGAAGTGGAGATGATAAAGAGTAGAGATCTCAAGATAAGATATTTCATCGGTCGATCTCGCTTTGGGCAAGATCGTGAAGAAGATAATGCGACGAAGTTCATAAAAATACGGGTTAAGATATTTAGCCCGTAGCTTGCGTGGACGAGTGTTGGGAGTACACAAATCATCCTTGAAACTTTCAAGTAACGATCCATCGAAAAATTGAAACTTGCGGGCATCGACAAGTTTCTCCCAAGAATTGGGTTTCGGGATCTCAAGATATTCCGCAAGCTCAAAATCATCAAAAGTAATGTCGATACCAGCGACACGAGAGTAGATCCGTGTGTCGTCAAAGGTTAGATTACAATAGAACATTTGGATAGCATTCAAATAAACTATAGATGAGGTAGAAACTAACTCATCTAAATAAAGATCATGGAACAATGAATCATAAGCCAAAAATATAGTAAATTAATCGGATGACCTGTATATACACTCCATGAACGGAAATCGACAAACCATTCATTGGAAGCCTCCAATGATACAAAATTTTGTTCATTGAATGTGTTGCGGTCTTGAGGTGGTGGTGGATTAAAAAGAGGATGGATTAGAGGAGCAAGAGGAGAAGGAGGATTAGACGATGATGCACCTTCACTCCTTCTTCTCTTGCCTCTTCCAAAGAGTCTTGGAGCCATGGAGAATTTTGAAAAATTGAAAAGGAAATAGAGAAGAAAATGAAATTATACCTCACACAAATGAGAAAAGATGGAAGAGATCCCCCCAAAAGCTTTAGATCTTGAGTTTGGGAAGAAAAAGAGTCCTAAAAGTGGAGTTTCTAGGGTTAGGGTTTGAGAAAATTGTGTTTGGAGGAAGGTAGAAGAACAAAGTGAAGAGAGAGGGTTTTCTCTCGGGGTTAAGGTGTTTAGGAGCAGCAAGTCTGGTTAAATCTGGACCGTCGGATCAAAACAATGGGTGGCTGAGAATCAGAGAAGGTTCTGTGACGAAGGACACAAAGTTCGGCCCGAACTCTGTGTGGGGCAGAGTTCGGCCCGAACTCTGCCTCCATGGGCACAGAACACAGGATAGGTTGAAAATGGCTAAGTTTTGATGGAAAATGAATAGAATTTGAAAGTTTGAATTAACTAAGTCATAAACGTAATTAAACCATATAATAAATAAGGATTTAAGACAGCGACCATTACGATGAAACTGCCATGGGTTAGCTGTAGGGGTCGGATCCCAGCTAGCGGTAGTCCGAAGACTAGTGCACCGTGTCGCTTAGGCTTTTACGCATTGTTATCAGAAGGACCCTTTCGGCTTGTACCCATAGCAAAGTCACCATAAAGATATATGTCATAATCGTTATTTATGTAGGCCAATTTATTTTATGACCGTTTCATCCAAAATTCCTAATTCATGACAAAGAAAGTTGAAGCGCTCTTCGGCCAGTAGTTTGGTAAAGAAGTTTGCTAGCTGATGTTCAGTGTCTATGAATTCTAAATTAATCGTGCCTTGTTGTTGATGATCATGCAAAAAGTGATGTCTGATCTCTATGTGTTTAGTACGTGAGTGACAAACTGGGTTTTTGGTCAGATTAATGGCACTAGTGTTATCGCAGAAAATAGGTATGTGCTGGAAACATAAGTTGTAGTCTTTAAGAGTTTGCCTCATCCACAGAATCTGTGCACAATAACGACCAGCTGCAATGTATTCAGATTCTGTTGTGGATAGTACGACAGAGTTCTGCTTCTTACTAAACCATGAGACTAATGCCTTTTCTAGCAAATGACACATACCGCTGGTACTCTTGTCATGACCCGCTCCCAAATAATTGGACACGAGTTGGACACGCCCAGCCTTCGTCGATGGATACGACAAAGTAAGCTGTACAATAATAAGGAAAACTCTAAGTCACAATGTAATATAAACATCCACAGCTTATATATAACATTCCCAGAAAGATCACCAATATCCACCAAGTCATTTTTAGTACAAAGTCATCCGGAGACAAATTCGGTCAAATAAATATACAATAATAAATCATAAAAATACAATCTCCAGAAAATAAATAAAATAAATGCTGCAATATCCAATGTAATCACATGCTCCATGTGGCCTCATGCTCACCTACAACGTATCATGTCAGGAAAAGAGCAAAGTACAATCCCGACAAGAACAATATACAATATAATCTGTAGTACAGAATATAAGGTGAAACCAGAATACCAGAACTGAAAAAAACTATGGTACCAGAAATGAAATGTAAACAGCAGGTAATGAACGCGATAATCAATATGCAAAGACAATGAACACGACTATCAATAAATAATACGATGAACACGGCAATCAATGCAAATGTGATATTTGAAATATTAAACTAATGTGTGACCGGCTAAGGACCACAATCAATCAATGCACAATCAATTCTACAAGATCCGGCTTCATCGTACGTGAAGTGTACGATTAGGCTATCCACAATACCTATGTTGGGTGTGGTCACACAAAAGCTAATATTTCTCCCAATCTTCGCAATAAACAATAACTCACGATACAATGAACAAGGTACAAGACAATCGTGTATATCTCGTGTCCGATATGAGAACATGACACATGGATGTAAAACAGGAAGACAAAGTAAAAGTCGAGTCGGTGTACTTGCCTTGCTCTGGAGTCCAGTTGTAGTAAGATAGTTCTAGGTCCACCTAGCATTTGGTATAAGTTGGTTAGAATTGAAATAAAGACATTAGCTATCTAATCTATTTTCTAATCTAGGAACTGTTAACTATCAGTACTAGCGATCTAACCATATGGTACAATATAGTTTAATCCACATATAGATATTAGTGAATAATTCCTTAAACTATATTTAGTAAAAATTGTTCCTTTTTAGAAAATAATAGAAACCTATTACTAGCAAAATAATATTGGCAAGATAATCATTTATAATTATTTCTACTATCAATATATCAAAATAGATTTTAAAACATTAACCAAAAATAGTTCTTTATAAAATTAGACAACTGGCAAACTTATACTAGCGAAATAGTTTTATAAAAAAAAACATTCATGTCAAAGGTTGGCAAATAATTGAAATTATCTTTACTATAGATATTTCATAGTTTATGCAAATACTTAGCAAAATAGTCTTTAGTTTAACAAAATACTAGTTAAATAAAAGAATGTTAACGTCCAGCAAAACATTTTAACAAAATAGTTTTTAGGCAAAATAAGGACTAGTCTAGAAATATTACAATGATTACCATTAACTAAATATTATTACGCAAGATCATATATAAAAAATATTAACTAAATATTATAGATTTGAGAGTATCTTTATTAATTTAGCTAAGACAGAGATATCAAAATAACTTGATCATATTAGGAATACCAGTAATTATTATTGGATGATATATTTACCAAATATATGATTACTAGTGTAAAATACCATACATGCATAATTATATCATAGTACTACTTATATATACAAAGAGAAATAAAACTTCTGTATCAGCCAAAACCTACTGAAACTGGCCTAGCCCATATAAAAACAGAAAAGAAAAACCAACGGGCTTGAAGCCCAAGCCCAGTAGAGTTAATAAGACCTAATTAATAATCAGAATATGGTGGATTTGCAATCCAGTCCACAGCTAAAACCAACTATTCCCTGAGCCAAACTGACCTTATGGTCTCAGTCCAGGCCCAAACCCAATTTAGGGTTTAATTACTCAAGTCTCTCTCCACTCAGGAGAGAGAAAAACTAACAACCCCCAAAAATTTATAAAGGAAGGAGAAGTAAGGAGAAGAGGAGGGGGTCTCACCAGTCCGGTCGGGTGCGAGCGCTCGGGCGGCGCTCCGGAGCTCGTCGAGGCAGATCCGGGCTCGACGAGGCGGTGGACAGCAGCAACACCGACTGGAACCCGGCGATCAACGGAGCAGTGGTCTCCTGGTGGCTTGGCATAGTGACGTCGAACCTCGACGGCTTCTCGTGGTCAGCTAAGATCTAAGACGAGGGCACAGATCTGATCGATCCGGTAGAGAAAAACCCTTGACGAGGTGGCGCGGCGAGGTCAGGCGGATGTCCTAGATCTGGCGGCGGCGTCCTCGGCGACTCGGCGGCTCCGACCATCTCCGGTGGTAGTGCTCAGCGCTGCTGCTTCGGATCTCGAGCATATCTGGAGATTCGTCTGGTTTCGAGGTGAGCCGGTCGGTGACTACGATGGTGGCTCCTTGTCCCATGAGTCGTCGTCTGTTGACGAGGGTGATGCGGTGATCGGCGGCTCCGGCTGTGACAAATTGACTCGTGACGGCGTGGTCTCCACGTCCCGACCTGTTCTTCGTCGATGAGAGGTGGCGGCTGGCAGGATCTGGCCGGCGAGGCGGGTCGATCTACGAAGATGGTGGTCCGATTTTCTAAGGCAAACGAGCAGTCGAGATCGGCGAGGCTCCTGTCGGTTCACGGCGACACACGGCGGCGTTCGCGATGGTGCAGTCAAGAGCAGCCAGAGAGGAGAGAGAAAATGTGTAGAGAGAGAGAGAGGACCGTGTGATGTGTGTGGGAAACTGTGCTGTCAGAACGTGTCAGAACAATAATTATTTATAATAAGAGCATCTCCAACCCTATTGTGAGTTTGAAAAAAATTGTTGCCACATAGGAATGACAACCATTTTTTCCAAAAGTACTTCTCCAATGCAAATGTGAAATCAAGTGTGGAGTTGACATGGCAATGACATGGCAAAGACAATGTGAAGTTGGTTGTCTAGATCTAGACAATGCACTTCACAATGTCTTTATGTCCACATCATCATTTGTAAATAAAAATGTTTATAAAAAGAAGTAGAAGAGTAAAAGTTGTCTTGGAAGTTGTAAAAAATTACTTTGTATTGTCTTCTCAATACTTTTGCATTGGAGATGGCTTTTTAAACTCATTGTCATTTGTGAGTGTAATCTTGCCACCTATACAAGACATTGTCTTGTGTCCTATGCCACCTAAGATTCACAACACAAAATTAGACAATAGGGTTGGAGATGCTCTAAAATAGTGGGATGTTCCCCAAGTTAGGACAGTGGCACAGTGGTAAATAAAAGTAGATCTGGGGGCTTAAAAGCTTGTAACAGAATTGTAACTGATTTAGTTATTCCCTAACTAATCAAGAAATTAGTTAATAACGACTTGACTAACCACTCTCTCTACTGTTATTGCTAAAAATCCAAAGTAACAACCAATGCCACTGTACCAGAATTTCAAAAAATCATTAATAAATAATCAATCGAATTAGAATTGAATTAAAACTTTAATTAATAATCTTTAAACATAATTGATATTTAATTAATAGTAATTGAACGAAATTTAGTTAATAGTTGACCATCAAGTTGAATTAATCAAAACAAGGTTTAAAAATACAGGATGCTCAATCCTAATTAAGAAAATTAGTTTTTCTTTAAAAAAAAACTAGTTTTGTCAACCAATAGAAATTTAGGAAAAATCTTAAAATTATCGATAATTTGGTTTAGGGAGTTACAAATCTACCCCCTTTACAAAAATTTTGTCCTCGAAATTTCAAAGAGCACAATAAACACTATTAAGATTGACCAAGCAAAATTTGAACATAATTAATTAAACATAGGATCCGAATTAATGAAACTAGCAAAATCACGATTTTCTAGGAATGATCAAAGTCAAAAATTTAGGCATGATAAAAATCAACATTTACGCATAGTAAAAATAGCACCAAAATGACATAGTAAAAATTATGACCTAAATCCAATAAGTCGTTTAGGCATGACTAGTACGGCTATGACTAAAATTCAAATCATTTAAACACGGTTTAGTAAAAATATTACAAAATTATTTAGACTTGGTAAGTACTAAAATACGCTAAATACAGAAATAATACGACTATGAATAAGGAATTTTGGAAAATTAAAATATGGGACCATTAGCAAAATATATGCAATACACTAAATCAAACCATGAAAAAGAATTGGACTAACATATATTAAAGAAAGGTCCTGATAAATCAAGAGAAAAATAGAACCAACTGCAGAGATTCACATCAGATCAATATCAAGATAATTTTTTTTTTTTTGTAAAACTGTCTATGGCGATAAGAGATCAATCATTGTATATAACACGGATATAATCTCAATAGTATCCGAAAACTATACATATTCGAAATTATTTTACCTAGAGTTCCTGCCTCGCCAGTGTAGTGTACATCTGACTGAAGTGAACCTTTGGCTTAATGATTCAAATAATTATCGAATATTTTTATCAACTTGTCCATGTTATCGGAACAACTCAAGAATTTAAAATTTTAGGATTTAGGACATAGTCGCAATAATATCCGAGAACCCATGAATACCTGAAATTATTTTGACTTAGAGCTCCTGCCTCGCCAGTACGCAGCTGGCTGCAGTGAACCCGCAGTCTTATAATCCAAGTAAATGACTGCAGTGCGCATCTGCCATGTCATAGTGGGTCGTTGAATACACTTTCATCTTTGTCCATAGCAGTTTCAAAGGAGTTTATAAAAATTCAAATAAGTCAAAATCATTATAGAAAGTGATGTATCTGCACTTTAGAAAACATTAAGTTTATAAGAAAATAAATAGTACGACAAATTGATTACAAAAACAAATCCCATAACAAATAAAATCTCGAATTGAAAATAAAGTCTTAAATAACAATAAGGAATTGTAGAAAAATTTCACGAACTAAGAGAAAATCTAAAGACATATCAAATATTATTAATCAAACAGTTATACTAGCAAAATGTATATGTGAAATAACCTCAGAAGTTTCAAGTGTAAGAAAATCGATAATCTCGGTGTTGCGTGTTTAAACCACCCTGCAAAATAGAAAATTGATTAGATAGGCCTAATTATAGGATAATAAGCAAACTTAGTAAAACCATACCCATAACTATTTCCCACGAATCCTATGCTGTGATGAGTTTTCCTTAGTTTTGCTGGTCCTCCAATAGCACTTTATAGCCTAAGTGCCATTAGGACTGACCTGCATGGGCTACCACTAAAAATATGTTACGACCCGTTCCTGAATATTCGGACACGAGTCGGACACGCTAAGCCTTCGTCGATGGATACGACGAAGTAAGCTGTACAATACTAAGGAAAACTCTAAGTCACAATGTAATGTAAACATCCACAGCTTTATATATAACGTTCCCAGAAAGATCACCAATATCCACCAAGTTATTTTTAGTACAAAGTCATCCGGAGACAAATTCGGTCAAATAAATATACAATGATAAAATCATAAAAATACAATCTCCAGAAAATAAATAAAATAAATGCTGTAATATCCAATGCAATCACATGTTCCATGTGGCCTCACGCTCACCTGCAATGTATCCTGTCAGAAAAAGAGAAAAGTACAACCCCGACAAGAACAATATACAATGTAATCTGTAGTACAGAATACAAGGTGAAACCAGAATACCAGAACTGAAAAAGAAACTATGGTACCAGAAATGAAATGTAAACTGCAGGTAATGGATGCGACAATCAATATACAAAGACAATGAACACGGCTATCAATGAACAATACGATGAACACGACAATCAATGCAAGTATGATATTTGAAATATTAAACTAATGTGTGACCGGCTAAGGACCACAATCAATCAACGCACAATCAATTCTACAAGATCCGGCTTCATCGTACGTGAAGTGTACGATTAGGCTATCCACAATACCTATATTGGGTGTGATCACACAAAAGCTAATATTTTCCCAATCCCCGCAATAAATAATGACTGACGATGCAATGAACAAGGTACAAGACAATCGTGTGTATCTCGTGTCCGATATGAGAACATGGCACATGGATGTAAGACAGGAAGACAAAGTAAAAGTCGAGTCGGTGTACTTGCCTTGCTCTGGAGTCTAGTTGTAGTAATATAGTTCTAGGTCCACCTAGCATTTGGTATAAGTTGGTTAGAATTGAAATAAAGACATTAGCTATCTAATCTATTTTCTAATCTAGGAACTGTTAACTATCAGTACTAGCTATCTAACCATATGGTACAATATAGTTTAATCCACATATAGATATTAGTGAATAATTCCTTAAACTATATTTAGTAAAAATTGTTCCTTTTTAGAAAATAATAGAAACATATTACTAGCAAAATAATATTGGCAAGATAATCATTTAGAATTATTTCTACAATCAATATATCAAAATAGATTTTAAAACATTAACCAAAAATAGTTCTTTATAAAATTAGACAACTAGAAAACTTATACTAGCGAAATAGTTTTATAAAAAAAAACATTCATGTCAGAGGTTGGCAAATAATTGAAATTATCTTTACTATATATATTTCCTAGTTTATGCAAATACTTAGCAAAATAGTCTTTAGTTTAACAAAATACTAGTTAAATAAAAGAATATTAACGTCCAGCAAATTTTTTTAACAAAATAGTTTTTAGGCAAAATAAGGCTAGTCTAGAAATATTACAATGATTACCATTAACTAAATATTATTACGCAATATCATATATAAAAAATATTAACTAAATATTATAGATTTGAGAGTATCTTTATTAATTTAGCTAAGACAGAGATAGCAAAATAACTTGACCATATTAGGAATACCAGTAATTATTATTGGATGATATATTTACCAAATATATGATTACTAGTATAAAATACCATACATGCATAATTATATCATAGTACTACTTATATATACAAAGAGAAATGAAACTTCTGTATCAGCCAAAACCTACTGAATCTGGCCTAGCCCATATAAAAACAGAAAAGAAAAACCAACGGGCTTGAAGCCCAAGCCCAGCAGAGTTAATAAGACCTAATAAATAATCAGAATATGGTGGATTTGCAATCCAGCCCGCAGCTAAAACCAACTATTCCCTGAGCCCAACTGACCTTATGGTCTCAGCCCAGGCCCAAACCCAATTTAGGGTTTAATTACTCAAGTATCCCTCCACTCAGGAGAGAGAAAAACTAACAGCCCCCAAAAATTTAGAAAGGAAGGAGAAGGAGAAGAGGAGGGGGTCTCACCAGTCCGGTCGGGTACGAGCGCTCGGGCGGCGCTGTAACGCCCCATAACCAAAATACTGGAGAGCGGGGGCGGACATAGCCAGCTACGTATATTGAAGTGCAACCCACCTCGCTATACGGTCACGGCTGTCTAGATATATAAGGGTTTAACTATAAGCCATCAGTCTCTTATGGTCAAGAATAAGCCTATTGTCTCAATCTCAAGCAAGTAATAGTAGTTATAAGATGTCAGAGCACCAAATATACAATAGTAAGGCGTCCCATACATTACATATTTGGATGATCATGAAGCTAGTCGTACAAAATGTGAAGACTAGTAAGAGTTTCAGTCATACATGATCAACCCTAAGATTTGTTAATCATGTTACAGCCCGTAGGTAGACAGTAAGTAAAGTGCAATCGAGCTAACACGTGCTCGTCGGCTGAACGCCTCAAAAGAATATTTTTACAATAGAGTGGGAGAGCAAAATAAAATCCACTCGTTGCCAGGGTTACGCCTGTTGGTCACCATCTGGCTGGAAGGTAGGGAGATCCTCTGGAGCTGCTCCGGTATCTGGCTACGCGAAACCAGCTGGGTCAGATCCTAGAAAGAGCAAGTGCCACAAAGGAGGCTTCACTTAAGAACTAAAAACAGCATATCAGAACATAAAATAAGAAGATAATTAAGACATGAAATCTAAAATAGGGCAATAAATATCAAGAGATGAGAAGTTATTCCGATCAGTTGTTGACAAGGTAAACACAAGCAATCATGTTACTGAAGTAACCAGGTACTGGGACAAGACAAGGCTTAGACTCCATCCAACATTCACGGCCAAGCAATAAGCACGGCTTGATACTTTAACTAACAAGGGTTATCACAGGCCTAGTTACTAGCAAGATGCAATGAGATTATTCCAACAGCCACAAGCCCTGCAGACCATCCAGGCTATTCGGACACAAATTAGGGGTTGAATTCATGTGGGTATATCGTCCAGGAAACGCATGTACCCTTCAGTAGCTTGAAGGGTGCAACACATGACAGTGTGCTGGAAATGTGTCCTACTCGACGGCAGGCTACAGATCCCAGGTGGGGCACCCAGATAACGGGATTGTCTGTAGCTGGGAAATCTCTTCATGACTACTGGATTATTCTAGTTATTAGCCTTAGTCAATTTCAGTAGGTACCCCTGACCGTAGTACTCAGGGATCCCTGTCCTAGACATGATGCGAGACAGTACTGGTTTATTTGTACAAACACAATCGTCCACGGTGTCCAGGCCATTCATTCTTGTCATGTCATGCTAGCCGTCGCAACTGTATTTAATAGTTTCCATCATGTATGCTTGTCATATCATGTCATGTCATGTTTACTTCATACCATACCGTGTACAATTACCATTCCAAACATATTAAATAAATTCGTGATTATCAAGTTCATGACAAAAGGCGTAAGAATATAAAAGGGCAACGGGGTACGTCATAGGGACTCAAAGTCTCTACGCGAGCAAGACTACGCTAGGCCAAATAGACCCCGAACGTAAAACAGCTCTACGCGGGCAAGACCTAAAGATAGACAGCTCTATGTGAGCAAGAGAGCAGGTGGATGGGATTCTACGCGAGCAAGCGCTTTACGCTAACAAAGCCGTATGCGGGCGAGACTCTACGCGAGCAAACCCTCTACGCGAGCGGGAGTCTAGCCTCTGCGTAGAGCTCGGTTCAGCTCTGCATAGAATAGATTATGCGGTCACGTGAGAACGTGTACGTAAAGGGTAATTAATACGCGAGAACTTGAAACGTGTGCATAAGGAGGGTAAATGATAAGCTGGCACGTAAAACGTGGGCGTAAAACTAAATACTATGCTAGCACGTAAGAACGTGTGCGTAAAAACTTTATCTTCTCCCCATGGCCAAGACAAGCAGGCGTAAAAGCTCAAGAGCTCAAGAAAGCCCCATCTCGGCTAAGACTTGGTGAAATCCAGCCATTCAAAAGCCAAACTTGCGTAACATCAGAATGCCTTTTACATAGAACTCTTAGTTTTCGAAAACAAGCCAGTTTAGTAGATCAAAACCAAGAAATCTGAAAATGCAACAAACTTAGATCTACATGAAATAAACCATGGAAACTAAAAATGCTAAGCACTAAAGTGTCTTAGAATCTCGTGAGGAAGACAATGGAACAAAAAAAGTGAGTTCCTCCATGAAGCAAGATGCACTTGCCTACTGCGGGTGGTCGGTGGAGAAATGAAGAAGAAGAAGAAGAAGAGTAGTAATGGAAAATGAATGAGGAGAGAGAAGGGTTGTTGGATTAATAAATGGAGGATGGTGGTAGGTAGGGGTTTGTATACTAACCAAAACCAAACCCAACCAGACCGAACCCAACCGAACCCGAACCAAGCAAATAAAATACCAAAATAAACCATGCAATGAGACATGCAATATGAGTCAAAATACGTATGCATATACCAAAAATACATAATACAACCTACGGGCGTTACAACTCTACCCACCTTAAAAGAATTCTATCTTCGAAATTTAATTAAGAGGCTAGAGAGGTCAAACAGCTACACTAATCATAGGCAATATATAACTAAGCAATCAATCAAACAATCAATCATGCAAGCAAGTAATCGAAGGTATGAGGCATAAGGAAGACATTATACCTCACGAGTCAAACAGGTCGGGATATCGCGATCGGATATCATCCTCACTCTCCCACGTTGACTCACCCAAAGAGTGATGACCCCAAGCAACACGGACTAACTTGATAGCCTTGTTCTTGAGTATCTTCTCTCTTCGGTCCAATATGGATACGGGTCTCTCCTCATATGAAAGGTTGGTACCAACAACCAATTCTAAATGATCAAGGACATGACTCAGATTTGGGACATACCGTCGTAATTGGGATGTATGGAAGACATCATGCACCTCACGTAACGACGGCGGAAGAGCGAGACGATAGGACACATCACCTACTTGCTCTAGGATGTCGAACGGTCCTATATACCTTGGACTAAGCTTTCCCCGCACGCCGAATCGAATGACGCCACGGTTAGGCGAGATCCTAAGGAATACATGGTCGCCGACAGAGAATTCAAGGGGACGCCGATGGGAATCGGCCCAATGATGCTGGCGATCTTGTGCAACTCGAAGATGATCTCTGACTTGTCTGACCACCTCAACAGTCCGCGTCACCATCTCCGATCCAAGCATTTACCTCTCACCGATATCATTCCAAGCCAAGAGAGATCTGCACTTCCTGCCGTACAAGGCTTCAAAGGGTTCCATCTGGATATTAGCCTGGAAGCTGTTGTTGTAGGAGAACTCCATGAGATGCAGGTGATCTTCCTATGTACCACCGAAGTCGAGTGTACATAACCGTAATATATCTTCAAGAGTCTGGATCATGCGTTCTGACTGACCATCTGTCTGCGGATGGTAGGCTGAACTGAACTTGAGACGAGTCCCCAAACTCTCCTGAGGACTCCGCCAAAAGTGTAAGGTAAATCTTGATTCTCTGTTGGACACAATACTGACTGGCACTCTATGCAATCTGACTATCTGCCTGAGGTACATCTCCGTAAGCTGATCCGTCGACTGACCGATTCTGAAAGGAATGAAATGAGCTACCTTCGTGAGTCTATCGACTATAACCCATATAGCATCTCTACCGACCGGGGACCTAGGTAATCTAGTCACGAAATCCATGGTTATATGCTCCCACTTCCATTCTGGAATCGACAAGGGCTGAAGAAGTCCAGCCGATCTCTGATGCTCAGCTTTAACTTGCTGACAAACTAAACAATGAGAGACAAACCGGGCTATCTTCCTCTTTACGCCATTCCACCAAAAATGCTGACGGATATCTCGGTACATCTTCGTACTACCGGGGTGAATCGAATACTGAGAACTGTGAGCTTCTGCCATAATCTCATATCTGATATCTCCACTAGGTACACAAAGATGCCTCCCATGTCAGAGTGTACCATCTTCATGGACACATAACTCTGGTCTTCGTCCTGCTACACATTCTGCCCTAAGCCGCTGAAGCTTAGAATCTGATAACTGAGCTAACCTGATCCTCTCAACTATACTGGACTAAACTTGCATGCTTTCCATTAATGCCACATTGGAAGAAAGAACAACTTCAATACCTATCTTCTGAAGGTCTGCTAACAACTCTGGCTGCATTGTTAAAAAATAAACTCCGGCTCTCCTGCTCAATGCATCTGCTACTACGTTGGCCTTCTCAGGATGATACTGCAAGTTGATATCATAATCCACAAGTAGCTCTAGCCATCTCCTCTGACGTATGTTAAGATCCTTCTGGGTGAACACATACTTCAGGCTCTTGTGATCAGTGAACATTTTCACCCTATCTCCATACAAGTAATGCCTCCACAGCTTAAGTGCAAATACTACTGCTGCCAGCTCCAAATTGTGGGTTGGGTAATTCCTCTCATGGTCACGAAGCTGATGTGACGCATAAGCGACTACCTTACCATGCTGCATCAAGACACATCTTAATCCTCTGCCTGAAGCATCACAATAAACTGAAAATCCTTCCATCCCATCGGGAAGAGTGAGAATGGGGCCGTCATCAATCTCTGTTTTAACTTTTTGAATGAACTCTGACACTCTGCTGTCCAAGCAAACTTCACATCCTTGTGGGTCAACTGCGTCAATGGCGTTGAAATCCGAGCAAAGTCTGACACAAATCGACGGTAATAACCGGCCAATCCAAGAAAACTCCGAACTTCTGCAACTGTGCTGGGTACCGACCACGTCTCTATGGCAACTATCTTCTGGGGGTCCACTTCCACTCCACCTCTGGTGATGATGTGACCTAAGTACGAGATACGATCCAACCAAAACTCGCACTTACTAAACTTCGCATACAACTGGTGCTCCCTGAGAATCTGAAGAACCACACGGAGATGCTGCTCATGCTCTGCCTCATTCTTGCTATAGACTAAGATTTTGTCTATAAACACTATCACAAACTGGTCCAAATAGGGCATGAAGATACGATTCATGAGTTCTATGAATATGGCTGGCGCATTGGTTGCTTCAAAGGGCATAACAAGGAACTCCCAATGCCCATACCTGGATCTAAATGCTGTCTTCGGGATGTCCTGCTCTCTGACTCTGATCTGGTGGTATCCTGACCGCAGGTCAATCTTCGAAAATATGGATGCCCCTTTGAGTTGATCAAACAAGTCATCTATCCTCGGGAGAGGATATCTGTTTTTGATTGTCACTGAGTTCAAGGTACGATAATTAACACATAATCTTGACGTACCATCTTTCTTTTTTACAAGAAGCATCGGGGCTCCCCAAGGCGATCCACTTGCACGGATGAATCCCTTGGTCCTGAGTTTCTAGTCATCTTATACAAAACCTCCAATTCTGATGACGCTATCCGGTAGACTCTCTCTGACACTGGTGATGTTCCGGGGATCAAGTCTATGGTGAACTCGATCTCTCTCTCTGGTGGCATACCTGGAAGCTCTTTGGGGAAATATCGGAAAACTCTTCTATAATTCTGGGAAACTAGACTGCCGCTACAACTGCCATCTGGAATGCTGGAGGAGAAAGCTCTATACCTCCTCGGAGAAATGAAAACTCTGGCTCACCAGGAATACTAAAAATAATCTTGCCGATATGGAAATCTATTCTAGCATACTGGTCCCTCAACCAATCCATCCCTAGGACCACATCATAATCGACCATCGGGAATTCTATCAACCTAGCAGAAAACTCTTTACCACTAACTACGATCCGACACGAGGAAAACACTCTATCTACTCCTACATGTTCGTTACCAGTAAGTATATTGAGCCTTACTGATAATGACTCGGGCTCCAGCCCTATCTGTGTCGCGAATCGTACAGACATAAATGAATGCGATGCACCAGAATCAAACAATACTGATACTGGGAAGGAGTTGATGAGAATAGTACCTGCCACTACCTCACCTGATGCTAACTCCTCCTCCACGGTCAAGGCCATCACTTGACCTTGCCCTCTACGTGCTGGTCCCCTCTGCTGGAAAACTCTCTGGCGGTTCTGGGTCTGAGCTTGGACTTGCGTATACTGCTGGGGGTTCTGCTGCTGAAATACCTGGGCCTGAGGTGGCAAGGGCCTAAGAAACGAGTACTACTGCTGCTGGACTGGTACTGGGGCTGGCTCCCTAACCAAGGGACTAAAAAAGGTTGATGAAGAGGAACTCCCCCTATTTGGGCAGTTCCTAACCCTGTGGTCCGGCGTCCCATAAGCCAAGCATAAACCCTGTGCTCTGCGATATTCTAACACCACGTGTCCTGACTTCCCACAATGAGTGCAACCCATTGCAGAAGACTACTTCTGCTGCTGCTGGGGATATGCCAGGGTCGAATGCTGAATCGACGCAACGGAAGCCGTCCGCCTCGGAGCTCCAATGGTCAAAGCCCTGGCTGTCGGGGCTGGTGCTGAAGACTGGTTCATCTGGCCGTGAGACCGCTTCCGTCTTTCGGTCCGGTCCACAATCCTCTAGGAGGTATACTCATGCCTCATAGCTGCTCTTAATACTGCATCGAAGGTATGATGCTCAAATTGCTCCACCGCCAGCAAAATCTTCAGATGGAGTCCCTGCTAGAACTGCTGAGCTCTGTCGAACTCGGTCGCTACCAAGGTGGGAGCAAACCGACTAAGCCTGGAGAACTCAGTCGCATATCGATTGACCGTCATGCCCATCTGCTTCAAGTTAGTGAACCTCGTTTGTAGATCATACCGAGCTACAGCATCAAAATACTTGGTCTTGAATCTCTCACGGAATACTGTCCATATAATAGGTGCCCTTAATCCAACGGCCTGTGCCGCCCACCAGCTGCGGGATAGATCTAATAACTATAGGCGCACCACGACCACCTTCTCGTCTTCTGGGGTCCTGGATGCTTCTAGAATAACCTCAGTATCCTGCAGCCAAGCATCTGCGGTAATAGCATCTTCGCTACCATCGAAGAAGGGAGGGTTCAAATGCTTGAAGCTGTTGGCTGTCTGGTTCCCTTGATGACCACCTCTGCTCAAGGCATCTTGTACTGTCTGGTACAATATATCACCTCGACGATCCTGTGATACAAGCAACTCCCTGATGAGTCCGACCAAGACTCCATCATCCTGCCTCACAGGCTGGGCTGGCTGTACTGGGGGTTCTGGATCTCCGGAAAGCATGACTCGGGAAGCTGCTTCTGAGTGCTGAGCTTGATCCTCTTGTTGCGGGAGTACACATTGAGCTCATTTCGGCTGATTGGCAGATCCAGGAATAGTACCGCTGAAGAAGACGACACAGGGAACAATAAGGAAGGACCAGGACAGATCAAAGATACAAGCATGTGATCAGGTCAAAAATTTAGGAATTTAGAGGGTACGAGCAGAGATCAAGGACGAGTGCTGATTGAGACATCTATTCAGTAAACGCTCACATATCTTGATTTACAAGACCTGCATGGGCCACCACTTAAACCATGTAACGCCCCAGAACCAAAATACTGGAGAGCGGGAGCGGACATAGCCAGCTACGTATATTGAAGTGCAACCCACCTCGCTATACGGTCATGGCTGTCTAGATACATGAGAGTTTAACTACAAACCATCAGTCTCTTATGGTCATGAACAAGCCTATTGTCTCAATCTCAAGCAAGTAATAGCAGTTACAAGATGTCAGAGCACCAAATATACAATAGTAAGGCGTCCCATACATTACATATTTGGATGATCATGAAGCTAGTCATACAAAATATGAAGACTAGCAAGAGTTTCAGTCATAAATGATCAACCCTAGGATTTGTCAATCATGTTACAGCCCGTAGACAGACAGTAAGTAAAGTACAATCGAGCTAACACGTGCTCGTCGGCTAAACGCCTCAAAAGAATATTTTTACAATAGAGTGGGAGAGCAAAATAAAACCCACTCGTTGCCAGGGTTACGCCTGGTGGTCACCATCTAGCTGGAAGGTAGGGAGATCCTCTGAAGCTGTCCCGATATCTGGCCATGCGAAACCAGCTGGGTCAGATCCTAGAAAGAGCAAGTGCCACAAAGGAGGCTTCACTTAAGAACTAAAACCAGCATATCAGAACATAAAATAAGAAGATAATTAAGACATGAAATATAAAATAGGGCAATAAATATCAAGAGATGAGAAGTTATTCCGATCAGTTGTTGATAAGGTAAACACAAGCAATCATGTTACTGAAGTAACCAGGTACTGAGACAAGACAAGGCTTAGACTCCATCCAACATTCACGGCTAAGCAATAAGTACGGCTTGATACTTTAACTAACTAGGGTTATCACAGGCCTAGTTACTAGCAAGATGCAATAAGATTATTCCAACAGCCGAAAGCCCTGCAGACCATCCAGGCTATCTGGACACAAATTAGGGGTTGAATTCATGTTGGTACATCGTCCAGAAAATGCATATACCCTTAAGTAGCTTGAAGGGTGCAACACATGAAAGTGTGCTGGAAATGTGCCCTACTCGACGGCAGGCTACAGATCCCAGGTGGGGCGCCCAGATAACGGGATTGCCTGTAGCAGAAAAATCTCTTCATGACTACTGGATTATTCTAGTTATTAGCCTTAGTCAATTTCAGTAGGTACCCCTGACCGTGGTACTCATGGGTCCCTGCCCTAGACACGATGCGAGACAGTACTGGTTCATTTGTACAAACACAATCGTCCACGGTGTCCAGGCTATTCATTCTTGTCATGTCATGCTAGCCGTCGCAACAACATTTAATTGTTCCCACCATGCTTGCTTGTCATATCATGTCATGTCATGTTTACTTCATACCATACCGTATACAATTACCATTCCAAACATATTAAATAAATTCGTGATTATCAAGTTCATGACAAAAGGCGTAAGAATATAAAAGGGCAACAGGGTACGTCATAGGGACTTAAAGTCTCTACGTGAGCAAGACTACGCTAGGCCAAATAGACCCCGAGCATAAAATAGCTATACACGGGCAAGACCTAAGGATAGGCAGCTCTACGCAAGTAAGAGAGCAGGTGGGTGGAATTCTACGCGAGCAAGCGCTTTACGCTAGCAAAGCCGCATGCGGGCGAGACTCTACACGAGCAAACCCTCTACGCAAGCGGGAGTCTAGCCTATACGTAGAGCTCGGTTCAGCTCTACGTAGAATAGATTTCGCGGTCACGTAAGAACGTGTGCGTAAAGGGTAATTAATACGCGGGCACATAAAACGTGTGCATAAGGAGGGTAAATGATACACTGGCACGTAAAACGTGGGCATAAAATTAAATACTACACTAGCACGTAATAACGTGTGCGTAAAAACTTTATCTTCTCCCAAGGCCAAGACAAGCAGGCGTAAAAGCTCAAGAGCTCAAAAAAGCCCCCTATCGGTCAAGACTTGGTGAAATCCAGCCATTCAAAAGCCAAACTTGCGTAACATCAGAATGCCTTCTACATAGAACTCTTAGTTTTCGAAAACAAGCCAGTTTAGTAGATCAAAACTAAGAAATCCAAAAATGTAACAAACTTAGATCTACATGAAATAAACCATGGAAACTAAAAATGCTAAGCACTAAAGTGTTTTAGAATTTCGTGAGGAAGACAATGGAACAACAAAAGTGAGTTCTTCCATGAAGCAAGATGCACTTGCCTACTGCGGATGGTTGGTAGAGAAATGAAGAAGAAGAAGAGTAGTAATGGAAAATGAATGAGGAGAGAGAAGGGTTGTTGGATTAATAAATGGGGGATGGTGGTAGGTAGGGGTTTGCATACTAACCCAAACCAAACCCAACCAGACCGAATCCAAACGAACCTGAACCAAGCAAATGAAATACCAAAATAAACCATCCAATGAGATATGCAATATGAGTCAAAATACGTACGCATATACCAAAAATACGTAATACGACCTACGGGCGTTACAGGCTCTCCGGAGCTCGGCAAGGCAGATCCGGGCTCGACGAGGCACGGCGAGGCGGTGGACAGCGGCAATACCGACTGGAACCCGACGATCAACGGAGCAGTGGTCTCCTGGTGGCTTGAGACAGTGACGTCGAACCTCGACGACTTCTCGTGGTCAGCTCAGATCTAAGACGAGGGCACGGATCTGATCGATCCGGTGGAGAAAACCCTCGACGAGGTGGTGCGATGAGGTCAGGCAGATGTCCTCGATCTGGCGGCGGCGTCCTCGGCGACTCGGCGGCTCCGACCATCTCCGGTGGCAGTGCTCAGCGCTGCGGCTTCGGATCTCGAGCAGATCTAGAGAATTGTCTGGCTTCGAGGTAAGTCAGTCAGCGACTATGACGGTAGCTCCTCATCCCATGAGTCATCGTCTGTTGACAAGGGTGATGCGACAATCGGCAGCTCCGGCAGTGACAAATCGACATATGATGGCGTGGTCTCCACGTCCCGACCTATTTTTCGTCGATGAGAGGTGGCGGCTGGCAGGATCTGGCCGGCGAGGCGGCTCGATCTATGAAGATGGTGGTTCGATTATCTAAGGCAAACGAGAAGTCGAGATCGGCGAGGCTCCTGTCGGTTCACGACAACGTGCGGCGGTGTTCGCAATGGTGCACTCAAGAGCAGCCAGAGAGGAGAAAGAAAATGTGTAGAGAGAGAGAGGACTGTGTGATGTGTGTGGGAAACTGTGCTGTCAGAACGTGTCAGAACAATAATTATTTATAATAAAATAGTGGGGTGTTCCCCAAGTTAGGACAGTGGCACAGTGGTAAATAAAAGTAGATCTAGGGGCTTAAAATTAAGCTTGTAACAGAATTGTAACTGATTTAGTTATTCCCTAACTAATCAAGAAATTAGTTAATAACAACTTGACTAATCACTCTCTACTGTTATTGCTAAAAATCCAATAAGTAACAACCAATGCCACTGTACCAGAATTTTAAAAAATTATTAATAAATAATCAATCGAATTAGAATTGAATTAAAACTTTTATTAATAATATTTAAACATAATTGATATTTAATAATATAATTTAATATATAGTAATTGAACAGAATTTAGTTAATAGTTGACCATCAAGTTGAATTAATCAAAACAAGGTTTAAAAATACAGGATGCTCAATCCTAATTAAGAAAATTAGTTTTTCTTTTAAAAAAAAACTAGTTTTATCAACCAATAGAAATTTAGGAAAAATCTTAAAATTATCGATAATTTGGTTTAGGGAGTTACAACTCTTACGGTCGACTTTGCATCCCGCAAAATCTGCATCGAAATATCCGATTAAGTCAAAGGAAGTGGTTTTGGGATACCACAAGCCTACCGTAATAGTTCCTTTAAGGTATCTAAAGATACGCTTAACTGCGGTCATGTGTGATTCCTTAAGATTGGCTTGGTATCTAGCACATAAGCAAACACTGAACATAATGTCGGGGCGACTAGCAGTTAAATATAATAAACTACCAATCATACCTCGACACTTACATTGATCGACCGGTTTGTCGCTTTCATCAGGTTTCAACTTTGTGGTAGTAGCCATAGGGGTGCTGATTTGTTTGATGCTGTCAAGCTCAAACTTTTTCAGCATGTCCTTTACATATTTCGATTGACTGATGAAGACGCCTTACGAGAGTTGTTTGATTTGCAATCCAAGAAAGTAGTTGAGCTCCCCCATCATGCTCATCTCGAACTCATTCTACATACACTTAGCAAATTCTCCTTTTGATATTTCACCTATTACCAAGTCCTTTGGATGAGAGGGAGTGAATTGGAACTTCTTTGGTAATTCCTTCGAAAAGCTGGTTTCAGACGTTACATTTATGGATGTCGAAGTTGATGGTTCATTATCGTCGTCGAGAATGACAGCTGTACTATTGTCCTCATCAAAAGTTACATTAGTAAAATCTTCAACAATCATGGAGCATTTGTTGAACACTCTACATCCCTTACTCTTGGCCGCATAGCCAAGAAGAATACCTTCGTCAGCTTTGTCATCAAATTTGCCTAAGTTGTCTTTGGTATTCAAGATAAAGCAGCGATAACCGAACACTCTAAAATAAGAAATATTAGGAGTCCTACTAAACCAAAGCTCATAGGGTGTCTTCTTCGAAATAGGTCGAATCAACACCCTATTCAAAAATGACACGCTGTGCTGACAGCTTCTGCCCAAAAGTATTTCGGAAGAGAGAATTGATTTAGCATAACTCTAGCCATATCGCCAAGAGTTCTATTTTTTCACTCTATAACATCATTTTGTTGAGGAGTTCTTGGACACAAAAATTCATGACTAAAACCATTTGAATCACAAAACTTTTCAAAATTAAAATTTTTGAATTCGCCACCATGATCACTTCGGATATGAGTAATCATGTAGCCTTTTTCGTTTTGGACCTTTTTAGCAAATACTTTAAAAATAGAAATTGTATCACTTTTGTTTGTAAGAAAGAAAACCCAAGTAAATCTTGAAAAATCATCTACAATAACAAAAGCATAGAATTTTCCGCTAAGAATGGCTACTCTGCTAGGACCAAATAAGTCTATATAAAGTAATTACAATGGTCGGGTAGTACATACAGTGTTTATAGATTTAAAGGAAGATTTGGTATCCTTATTCTTTTCACATTCGGCACATACCGTGTCTTTCTTGAATGTGATATTCGGCAGACCTCTAACTAGCTTCTTGGTTGATAGTCTGGATATAGTATCCATGTTGGCATGACCAAGACGCTGATGCCATAGGAGCTTTTCGTCTTTATGGGCATAAAGGCATCTTCTTGCACTGTTAATATCACTAGATAGATAGAAAATGTAAATATTATCTTCCCTTATTCCTTTAAAGGCGATGTCTCCAGTTGATCTATCATAGATAAAGCATTTAGTTTTTTCGAAGTTAATATCATAACCACGATCAGCAAGATGACTAATTTTGAGCAAGTTATGCTTTAAGTCGGTCACTAAACAGACATAGTTAATGACAAGAGAGGGAGGATAACCAATTGTACCGTTACCTATGATGTAGCCTTGAAGGTTATTGTCGAAGGAAACGTATCCTTCCTTTTTCATCGATAGTGTTGCGAATAGTTTTGCATTTCCAGTCATATGTCGCGAGCACCCACTATCGAGAATCCACTTACTTCTAGTTGAGGAGGGAAGGTCCACCTACACCACGAGTAGATGTGACCTTTGGTACCCAGATTCTTTTGGGTCCTGAGAGGTTAGACTTTGGTACCCATGCATATATATTTCTATCAACTAATCTCATAATCCTATATTATAGAGAAATGTGTCCATGTAGGTTATAATAAGTACATCTAGCATGCATGTTTATGCTAGGAGCATGTAGATAGTGATGTCTATAGGTAGGGTGATGATAGCTACGTACAACAGTAGAGTGAGTATGGTGACTGTGTGCACAACAGGATAATTATAATGATTATAGTGACTATGTGCAGCAACATAATGATGATTACGTATATGTGTCTTACGTGCTGCATGTGAATAGGTGTACATGAAAGCATGATTTTGTGTAGCACATGGATGAGTGTTCTTGTGGTGACGTGCTTTTTTGTGTTGAGTTGGCACGTGTTTGTATGTGTTGTGACTATGAGACTGAACTTGCGGTTGAATAACCTGGTTGCCCAGTTTAATCTCTAATTTCTTAGAGACAGCATTCAACTCATCACATTTAGTAGTAAGACCGTGTATTCTACATATAGCAATTTTGAATTTGTTTTTCTCTTCAGCAAGTTCTTTGTTTAAAGCCGTGATGTCACGTGTTTGTTTCTCAATGATTGATTCGGCATCGTGTAAGCTTATTTTAAGCTTGGATACCTCTTTAGTGTTTTCCGTGGGTGTAGTGTTTCTAACATCTTCTAGTAAACATAAAAGTCTATGGATCTCGGTTTCGTAGTCCTTGATCTTATCCTTTGCATGTTTATATTTATTGATTACCTTTTTGTGATCTTCAAGTAGATCACTAAAAGCGTCACCAAGTTCATCAAATTAGAAATCATCGAAGGAATCTTTTACCTTTTCTGAAGTTGCCATTAGACAGACGTTAGCCGTGTTTTATGGAGAGTTTTCTTCCTCGTCTGAATCACTAGTCTCGCTTTCATGCCAGATGCTAGTGTTGGCGTGCTTCCTTGTAGTTGGCTTCTTGTACGGCTTCTCATATCTACTTTCCTTCTTTGCTAAGGGACAATCTTTCTTGACATGTCCCATCTTTTTGTATCCGAAGCAGGTGGGTTCTTTCTCATCGTCTCTTTGTTCTCTCTTCTTTTTGTTAAAGCGTAGAAACTTTTTGAAGTTTCGAACTAAGAGAGCTTGATCGTCACCTTCGGAGTCGTCGTCATCAGTGTCTTCTGAGCTGGTTCTTCGACGATGAGCTCTCAATGTAATCTCCTTCTCTTTTGGAGCTATTTCTTCAAAATATTTTAGATCAAGCTCATGCATCATCAACTTGCCCATCAACGTTTCTAGTGACATTGTCGTGAGATTATTGCCTTCGATGATTGCCGTGACTTTGGGGTTTCAGACCTTCGGTAATCCTCGTAGCACTTTGCGTATCTTCTCATGGTTGGAATAATCTTTTCCAAGAGAAGATAGCGGGTTGACGATGTCGAGGAATCTGGTGAACATTTGAGTGATCGTCGCATTTGGCTTCATCTTGAAAGCCTCGTACTCCTGTGTCAGACGACTGACTTTTGATTCTTTGACTTGAGTGGTCCCTTCATGAGTCACCTCCAAAAGCTTCTATACTTCGTGCGAGGTGGTGCATGTGGAGGCCCTATTGAATTCAGTCTTGTCTATGGCACAGAAAAGAGCATTAAGAGCCCTAGCGTCTAGACTTGCCTATTTTTTCTCCTGATCAGTATACTTGTCGTGGGGTTTCTCGACGAGACTCCCCTCGACAGTTATTCTGGGAGGTTTCTTGTAGCCATCAGTGACTACAGTCTATAGGTCAAAGTCTAGAGACTTAAGATAAAAACTCATTCTTGTCTTCCAATATGTGTAGTTGGTCCCATCAAATAGGGATGGCCTATTTGTGGATTGACCCTCACCATAGTTGGTAGAGATGGGTTGTGTGGTTGCCATGGATCAACTCTAGGATGTAAATTCTGTATCAAGAGAACAGGGCTCTGATACCAATTGAAGTACGTGTAGGCAACTCTAGAGGGGAAGGGTGAATAGAGTACTTGTGACTATAATGAACAATTAAAAATTCAACTCTACTCAATCCCAACTAGCAAATAATTAATCAGAGTATAATTGTGGAAATTAAATGAAGATCATAAAGCATAGCAGACACACCAATTTTTAACCTGGTTTTCTTCGTGGAGGACTAGTCCAGGCCTGAGAACTCTAGCTTAGGATTGAAATCCACTATTTATGAAATAGCTTTACAACCATGTGCCTTTACTCAGAAGAGCACGCCAACTTCTTGAAAGATCGCTGAGGCAAAACTTAGAATTTTCCAAGTGACTTCTTCAAGACTCTTGTATAAAACTTCTAATTGACTCGTACCGAGCAGCTTGTAGGCTTGGAAAGTTTTGTGGCTAGTAGATGAGAAGAGTATGGCTCTTTAGGATGTATAGGCTATAAGAGTAGAAGAGAAGATTGGATGAATTGAAATGGATGAAAAGGATGCCTATATATACTAGTTCTGAGAGGCAGAGTTCGGCCAGAGCTCTGTCCAAAAATTCAAAATTATGGCCGTTGGACAACTTGCAATGAGCAATTCCTAAAAATTAGCTCCTGGAAATTAGGAGACAGAATTCGGCCCGAACTCTGCCTCCTTGGAGAAAGAATACTCATGGGATTTGTTGGGCTTTGGCAGATTAGCTTTTTGTTTTGTGGAGTTTGTTGGTTATTTAGTCTATGGTTGAGGTACTCAGTGCGACTCAACGTACAATAGTCTAAACTCAATAAAAGAGTAAAAATTATAGACTTCCAATGACAAGTTCCAGCAGTATTCGTCGAGCAGTCGTCGGTGATGATTGTCTGACTTGATATATGATAGTCGTCTGATTTGTAGCTTGATGACGATTTATGTGTCGAGTTGGATCATGTCAAATATCGATTTATTAATTGTCAAGATTAGGTTGACTACGATCCAGATTGGGTCAACATGTTCATCTGCTCCGTAGACATGGTTACCAGAACCTCCAAAGCTCGGATAGAAATTATTGGGTATCAGACCAGAACGAATTGAACCTTCGCTCTGATACCAATTGTTGGGCACGTACGGAAGCATTTACCAAACCACCTGACCAAAACCAACCCCAATCTAACGGACACCAAGCACAAGATAAAGACAAGTATATGGCGGTGACGTACATTACCTGGACAAATCCTAACCTTTAATAACTCAGATAAAATTACAAGATTGGCAGAACTCGTGTTGAACCCTTTGCCCTAACAGGTTCAACCCCCTTACAACTCTCAAGAAGAAAAATAGAAGATTACAATTGAGATCACTCACCAACCCGTAGCAATCTCCCTAACCGAAGTTGATGACTCCTTGATTAGATCTTCTTCTTCCTTCTGTCTTGGATGGCAAAGTCCTAAGAGCAAAGTACGGACTTTCTCTCAGATTTCCTTGTGGACAAGCATCTCGAATCTCCACATTTGTGCTTATTTTTTGTGCCTCCACCCTCACCCCATATATATAGGATGAGAAAAATCCTATTTTAGGTCATAATATGATTTCTTAATTAGAAAGCCCTCAAATAAGTATCCTATTACACCTAGCCTATCAATTATCCTATTTTAGATCATAATAGGATTTCCTAAAATAAGAATCCTAGTATATCTAAAATAGCACAATACCAATTATGGACATCCAAATCTAATCAAATCAAATTAAATATTTATTAGATTTGGATTCCATAAGTATGTTGTTACCAAATCTAGACTGGACTCCAACAATGGTATCAGATCCCACTTTTTTGCTTTGTTCTGGTCTGAAAGTGGTGAATGATCTCAATTGTAATCTTCTATTTTTCTTCTTGAGAGTGGTGAGGGGGTTGAACCTATTAGGGCAAAGGGTTCAACGTGAGTTCTGTCAATCTTGTAATTTTATCTGAGTTATTAAAGGTTGAGATTTGGCCAGGTGACGTACGTCACCGCCATATACTTGTCTTCATCTTGTGCTTGGTGTCCGTTAGACGAGGGTTGGTTTTGGTCAGGTGGGTTGGCAAATGCTTTCGCACGTGCCCAATAATTGGTATCAGAGCGAAGGTTCGATTCATTCTGGTATGATACCCAACATGTGTATGTGTGTGTGTGTGTGTGTGTGTGTGTGTGTATGTGTGTGTGTAGATCCGGAGCCCCGTCGCCCTCGACCGTTAGACCGAGAGGGCGCGCGAGAACCCCACGCGGGCCCTCCTTCCGATGGTGTAGGGGGACAGTATATATATATATATATATATATATATATATATATATATATATATATATATATATATAATCCATATATATATAATCCAAATACTATGGGTATTTGGATTGTATAATTTCTATACATTCTTAGATAAAGTCATTTTAATTTTAGGATAAGTGTCATTTACACCATCCACTAATTTTAAAATTCAAAATCTCCATAACCTACTCATCGTATGCACGCATCTTCTGTTTTTTTCTCTCTCTCTACGTAAAATTTTATAACTACTCCTGATAAAACATATATTTTTCACTACCTTCATTTTCTCTCTCAGTCGTCGGCATTTACTCTTGGCATCTCTGAACCCGTACCATTTCAGTGAAGCAAGGTATGATCTCTACATTTATTTTATTTATTCTTTCTTTTAAGTCGTCCATAGTTGAAAATTATCTAATAATTTGAGACATATATCTAAACAACGAAATAGATTTATAGATGTAATTTATAAATTCTATTATCTAATAATTCAAATAAACGTTTAAATAAATATTCTATTTAAAAATATAAAAAATAAATAAATTTAGAAAATACTTTAAATGTATCTTATAATTTGCATTTTAAATTCGGAAATGTGTTGAAGTGATCCTCCAAGGGGAAGGAAAAATAATGATGAACGGATAGAGGAGAAAATATAGAAAGTGATTTAAATGAATATTTTGAATTTTAAATTTGAAAATGTGTTGAACTAATCGTCTGAACATATGTTGAATAAAATTTATCTTTTGTTCCGTTTCTTTCGTGAATTTTTTACATGGTTATTTCTTATTGTGATGTGACTACACATATATTTAAATAACTAAATTGATTTATATATGTAATTTGAAAATTCAATTATCTAATAATAAAAATAAACATTTAAATGAATATTATATTTAAAAATATGAAAAAAACTAAATTTATGAAAGAATTTAAATGAATTTTATATTTTACATTTTTAATTTGAAAATGTGTTGCATGGATCCTCCAAGAGGAAGGAAGTAAATGAAGAACAAAGCGAGGAGAAAATTTAGAAAGGAATTCAATTTTAGAAAAGGATTTAAATGAATCTTATATTTTGCATTCTAAATTTGAAAATGTGTTGAACTCTTCCTACAAGAGGAAAATAATAATAATGAAGAACAGATAGAGGAGAAAATTTAGAAAGGGATTTAAATGAATATTTTGAATTTTAAATTTGAAAATGTGTTGAACGATGCTCCAAGAGGAAGGAAAAATAATGAAGAGCATATGGAGAAGAAAATTTGTTTATTTTCGTTTTCTTCGTATTTTTTTCATGGTAATTTCATTATTAAACCGTATATTTATATTTCATGGTCATTTCATATTGTGCAGTGGCAAGACATATATTTAAACAATGAAATGGATTTATGGATGTAATTTGAAAATTCAGTTATCTAATAATTCAAGGAAATGTTTAAATGAATATTATATTTAAAAATATCAACAACAAAAAAATTACATCCCGACTAATTTAACTCACCTTTTATCCGTAGGATTTTTTTTTTAATTTACTTTCCTACTAATGTAACTCACCGTCTCTTTCTATCCGAAAGAAAAAAAAGTCAAACTTCTCATGCTGACTTTTAAGGTTGGTTCCTTTCTCTTAAAAGAAAAAAATTATCCTCAAGAGATATTAATCAGAAATTGTCTTCAATGATAAGGGAAGAAAATCGTTGTTGTGCGTCATCTGGAACTAATTCACCTTCAACCAAGTAGTTCCTTGGCTCAAAATTTTTGTTGTCAAATGGTATTAAATTCAATAGTTGCAAATTTTGAATTTTATAATTCAATTGAAAGCAAAGTGGTTGTCTGTTCTACACTCTCATTCAAGGTTCGATGTATTATTTGTTTATTAATTTAGGAATGAATTGGAGAATAGTATACGAGTGAAAAAACCTGAGTTAATACATAAATATATAACATATGAATTTGATTGCAATATTTAAAATTTTCTGAAATGATTTCATAGTTTAAAACCTAATCTGAAATAATTTATGTTGACAAAAGATTATAAATCAATTTATTATAGTTTAACTTATGAATGTGATTTTAAATTTAAAAATATTATATTTTTATTGTACGAGAATTTAAATTAAAAATGTTATTTTTAAAATTTAATATATTTTTTGCCATTAGCTTCCGGTAAATATATATTGAAAATCTCAGTTCAACATTGCGTAAATGAATTAATATATATCTAAAAAGATATTGATTTATAGTATTTTGGATGGAAACAGGTGAAAATTATTAAAATCTGATATTTAAATTATTAAAATCTTATATTTTCATAAGAAGCAGAAATAAATGATATATCTTGCTTATAGCCATACTATATATATATATATATATATATATATATATATATATATATATATATATATAAATATATATATATATATATATATATATATATATATATATATATATATATTTTAGTATATAGTTATATATATATATATAGATATATATATATATATATATATATATATATATATATATATATATATATATATATATATATATATATATATATATACTTATAACTATATAGTATATACTATATAGTATATACTATATAGTTATAACTATATAGTATATACTATATAGTTATAACTATAGTATATACTATATAGTATATATATATATATATATATATATATATATATATATATATATATATATATATATATATATATTATATATATATACTATATAACTATATAGTATATACTATATATATATATATATATTATTTTAGTATATAGTTATATATATTATATTACTATATACTATATACTATACTATACTATTATATAATATATATAACTATATACTAAATATTATATATATATATATATATATATATATATATATATATATATATATATATATATGTATATATATATATATATATATATATATATATATATATATATATATATATATATAAAATATGTATATAAAATATATATATATATATTATATATATATAATATATATATATATATATATATATATATATATATATATATATATATATATATAAATATATATATATATATATAATTATATATAATATATATATATATATAATTATATATATATATATATATATATATATATAGTATAATATATAGATATATAACACTATTATATATATACTATATATAATATATACTATATATAAATATATATATTATATTAATATATATATATATATATATAAATATTATATATATATAATATATATATATACTATTATAATCTAAAATACTAGGGGTATTTGGATTATATACTATTTGCTTAAATAAATATTTCTATAGGATAGTCATTTACACCTCCACTAATTTAAATTTATAAATAATCATAACCTCCTCATCTCTTGGGTCTGTAACTTATTTTTTCCTCTTTTTTCTAATCTTCTCTTATTGTAGCTTTTCTTTTTCACACGTTACTATTTTTGTTTTGTTCTCCAAACATCTCATGCTGATTTTTTCGTTCTATTTGTGTTTTGCAGCATCTAAGAAATAAAAAGAAGGAAAGAAGAGAAAACAAAGTCCCAAACATCTACTTCGGACTGGTTCGTATCTATTCTTTTATTGATTTTTCTACATATATAGAACATCGAAGTTATTTACATATATTTATATATATCATCTTTTTCTAATATCTCAAATTCTCACGAATTAAAACAAAAATATCAATACTATTACTTTTTTTGCATCGAAGTATTTTTCCTCCTCCACTCTTGCAAACTTATGAGTAAAGTTGGTAAGTATTTGACATCCTTCATTTTATATTAGTTGTGAAAAAAAATTCTATCATATTTTTCATATCAAATTTTTATATTTAGTGTAGTCATATGGAATCATTCTCAATAAATTATATTTTAATTAGACTATTAAATTAGGTACCAACTTTGCTAATTGGATCAAACTTTTAATTATATAACTTAACTTTAAATTGGATTAAATTTTCATTAGACTATATTAAGATAGACTACATATTGTTTTAGCAAACTTGAATTGGATATTACTTATATTATTATGGAATTTTTTAAAAAGTTGTATTCATATTTGGAATATTAATTATAATGAACAATAGAGTAAATTTAATTTTAATTAATTTAGATTAGCTTTAGTTTTAAATGAGATTCAATTTTTGATAGATTAGATGAAAGTAGACTACATAAATTTTTATCAAATTAGATTGGATTAAGGTTAAATTAAATTTTAAGTTATAAATTTTAAACATAGCAAAAACTGTCATTCATATTATATTTTATATATTAGATTAAATTTTAGATAACAGATTAAATTTTAAGTTATATTAGATTAACTTAATTTTGAAACTATATTAAAGTTAAAACTTAAATGATAGATTGAATTTTAAATTTGAAACAATAGACTAAATTTTAACTATTTGATCAAATTATATTAGATTTGAATTAGTAGATTATGGTAAACTAGATAAATTTAATCTAACTTAATCATAACGATGACAAGACACTAAAAGGTTTACTAATTTAACTAAATATAATGATGCCATGACCCTAAAGTATGCTATTTTGTTAAATATATTTTGACGACTTTATTTTACCAAATAAAATTTTGGGGTCGGCTATGTGAAAAATAATACAACTATATAGTAAAACGGAATAATCATTGACGACAAAAGATATAAGAAAAGATCATAACATAATTGTACGTCATTAAAAATATTATTAAAAATATATGAAAAAAATGCGGGAGACTGGAAAAAGTAATAATAAAAGAGTACAAATTATCAAATTTAACATTCTAAAATAGTGAGACAAAATTTTTAAGTGCAAATATTTGGAATTCAAATTAATTTAATAAGTTTGGTTAGATATTTTCTTTGCTACATAAGATATAACCAACATTTCTAAATGTGTTGCACACGTGTTACGTGTGTCCCGACACTAGTATGTATATATATATATATATATATATATATTTTATATATATATATATATATATATATATATATATATATATATATATATATATATATATATATATATATATATATATATATATATATATTCCGAACTCAAGGCAAAAATATTATATATATATATAGTGTGTGTGTGTGTCACTTGACACAATGAATCTTATCCAATACCACCATCCATCCCTACAAATAATGACTTATATTTGTAACATATAAATATATCATAAGTGTGTTTATGTATTAATTGTTAGTGTTCATAATATATCAATGTGCCATAAGTCCGTCCCTACAAATAACTTATTAGGTCTGCAAACAGATGACATTAGCATACAACCTAACTATACGATGATCGCTGGTGACACACCATTTTGGACTATATATGGTTTCACGAAACGTCCTTCCAGTCCAGATAAGTAGCCCTACTGAAGGCCCCACAATACCTCATGCGTGAATCATGTTCGACATCGTTTCTTCCTAGGTCGAATCAGTCCTCAGGATCCCAGACCCAATCGATAAAAGCCAGACCTTGTGCATAATCATGACCATGCATATACGTAAATAGTTTAAGTATAAAACATGTGCATGGTATATAAACTAAAAAAGCAATGCAATTCTATACTTGTACAACAGTTTAGTTTTGCGGTATCTAATTTTTTTATTTAATGTTATTCCGATTAGAGACCCATTAGTCCAAAACTATTCCAACTAATTCGTGGTATCATACCACATCCATACCGCTTCCAATCCAAGGATTATCTTACCTGTGATGTAGCGTGGATTCCAATTCCATATCCTTCTAGGATTTCTTTTTTGTTCTTTTTTTAGCTTTATCTTTTTTTATGATAGAGTTGTTAAGAATCCAATTTTTTAGGACCCTTATTTTGACTTTAACTTTTATTAGGATATATTTTATCTTTATTTGATTTTTTTATTAAGATTAAAGTCATATAATTAAGCATCTTTTCTATGCAATTGGAGAATAACTTTTAATAAATAAAATTTCTTTAAGTTTTGAGTTTTGTTCTTTTCTTTCCTGCTTGTGGACTCTACTGTTCCGTGTATTCGGAAGCCCCTCTCTTGAGTATTTAAAACAACCTTCATGTGGACCCCTCACAAGGCTATCCGCGGCATCGCTTCGCTCTCACCAAGCAAAAGGTGGTCCAGATATTGTCATCACCGATCGACTTGGCTATTGCCAAGCACGAAGGTAAGCCCGTTCCACTATTGTAACGCCCCAATTCTGAAGAATCGATAGTCGTCCCCTGGGCATGATGTCGTACAAACCTAAGTTGCGCTGGCACAAGGCATAGCCATAAGGTTATCCGAAATACAACATCAAATAGAGTACGCAGAGAAATTGAACAACACATTTGAGACCATTTTTTTTCATTTCATTGATACTAGACATCATTTACAAGACTCTATTGCAATCGTTGCCGCACGGGCTTACAACATGACTCGATTACAAAATAAACGCTAATGAGATAGTCGTTCCATACATTACATCTCCATTTACAAGCAAAACATTTCAAAAGACTTGGTATCGTGGGGAGGCGAGCCATCTGTCTTGGACTGAATTTGTTGAGTCTTCAAAAGGATCAAAACAAGCCTTTAATGTACGGACAAAGCTTCAAAAGAACTCGCGTCTCCTTTAGTTTAGGTGGCACACCCTTCTTGGTTCGGGGTACCTGTGGAGAGCGAGGATCAGTACATTACACTTGTATTGGTGCGTGGCTAATTAAGTTCCATGCTCTCATTTGATTCAAGAAATTATATGACTTAATTTGTGATCTTTCTAGCCATCCTAGAATTGTAGGCAAGCATATGATAGCCATAATAACGTAAACTATGCTAGAACTTATCCACAATAAAGCGTGCCATTGCAGTGTGAGACTTACCATGTTCTTTCCTGTCAATTGTTATCATTTACTAGCATAATGTGTGTAAATGTATATGTGATGGTCATTGACACCACAAAGTCATCCTGGACTTATAGCTTTGTTAGAGGGGACCCTTTTAACAGAAGTTTCGAGCCCCCTGAAAGTATCTAAATAACCCGTGCTAGTATCCAGCACATCTATACCGTGTTTTCCCTAGGCCGAATCGGTCCCGTGGCCCTGGGGTGCCGTTAGAGAAAACTGTACCTTGTGCACAAGTTGTCCATGACCATGCTAGACTAAACTAGTCACTCAAGCATGGTCTATATTATGAGAACTTAATCATTTTCATCGTGTCCCGCCTTGTCGTGGCATCATTTTAATCAATGAGTGTATCTTTTGTTTAGCACAGTTCTATATCATGAATAACATAGCAAGCATATAGCAGTTATATAGAATAAATAGTATGTCCATGTATTTGCATCTAGCATTTCATTTGCAACGATGTTATCGATTTATTACAGAATTAAGAGGGTTAAGGGGGAGAAGGGTCAACCACACATCTGATTTTTTTAGGCGAGAGATTGGTTAGCCGTGCTTAGACGGCGGCTACTCGATCACCTGAAATCGTAAAAAAAATTGGTCAGAACACTGCCCTATTCAATGAGTTTGATATGAATGTGAAGCTCGAAGAATGCAAGCCATGAAAACCACAGAAAACATTCATGAAAATGCATTCAGAAAACCAAAGCCAAAGAAGCAATTGCAGCATGAAAAGCAGAACAATGGTAGTTCTCTCCCGACTCAGCTACAGAGTCCATCCTCGAGACACAACCCGCTGAATATGGGACTTGATTTCGAAGAAGCTATTCTATAACGAGGAAATGATCTTAATTCAATCGATCCTGATCAATCGATTTTGACCAAATCGATAGCGACAGTATTCCTTTATCATGTACCCCATGGACAATAAACATGGCACGATGTAGGGACGGGGCACTATACCATAACCAACTAAGCAAAAGTTTTATCATCGAAACTTAAGAATATAATCTACCTCTGGAAAAATAATGAAGGAAACTTTTTCTTTATCTCTGACTCGAGTTCCCAGGTCGACTCTTCGACCGAATGATTTCTCAAGAGCATACGGACAAGAGAGATCGCACGATTTTGAAGCAATTTGTCCTTATGCTCCAAGATTTGTACAGGTTCTTCTACATATCATAAGTTCGCCTTCAGATCCAACTGACCCAAATCTACTATGTAGCTCGGATCGTGCACATACTTCTACAACTGCGAGACGTAGAAGACATCGTGCACATCCGACAGTGCTGGCGATAACGTAATTTGGTAAGCTACTAGGGTGACTCGCTTCAATATCTCAAAAGGACCAACAAATCTCAGACTCAACTTGCCTTTGGGTCCAAATATGGTGACTCTTCGCATGGGCGTTAGTTTCAGAAACACGTGATTGCCTTTCAGGAACTCGAAGGGTCATCGATAGGTGTCGACATAGCTTTTATGTTGACTTTGTGCAATCTTTAGTCTTTTTTAAATGAGCCTGACCTTTTGTACGGTCTGTTCCACCAATTCTGGGCCAAGAATCTGCCGCTCCCCTACTTCATCCTAATAAATGGGTGATCTGCACTTACGTCCATACAAGGCTTTGTACGGCACCATCTGGATGTTGGACTGGTAGTTATTGTTTTATGCAAACTCTGCTAGCGGTAGATGAACGTTCTAACTTGACTTCAAGTCAATTGTGCAGCCGTAGCATGTTTTCGAGAAATTGATTCACGCGCTTTGGACGTTGGTCTGAGGATGGTAAGCTAAACTAAACTTTAACTTAGTACCTAGAGCCGACTGAAGGCTACTCCAAAAGTGTGCCATAAATCGCCCATCCCAATCTGAGACGATGGATACATGCACACCGTGCAGTCACATAATATCGTAAAGATAAATCTGGGCCAGACGATAGATGCTCCAAGTAACTTTGATGGCAATAAAATTTGCTGACTTGGTTAGTCGGTCGACGATGACCCAAACGACATCGTTCCCCGTGGCGTCTTCGTAAAGTCCATGCATATGTGCTCCCACTTCCACACTGGAATGACAAGGTTCTGCACCCCGCCCGGTCTTTGGTGCTTAGCTTTTACTTATTGACAGGCCATGCATTACTACTCGAAGAGTGCCACATCTCTCTTCATCCCGTACCACCATAATATTGTGCGGAGGTCCTTATACATATTGGTGCTTCCTGGATACAAGGAATATTTTGCATAGTGCGCCTCCGACAATATCTCCTTTCGCAGTTCTGAGTAATCCGGAACACATAGTCGGCCCTTCAATCGCAGCACGCAGGTCTCATCTTCCGCAAAGTCGACTGCCTTACCCTTTGTATTCAGCTTTTGTATCTTCCTTAGGTAGGGATCGTCCTTTTGAGCGGTCTTGATTCTTTCTAACAAACTCGACACCACACGTAGTTGAGAGCTCTGCACCCACGAATCAAACCCAGAGTTTGATTCCCATATCCTCCAAATCGCGAAGCAGTCGGTCGTTGATGGATAGTAGGCTATGTATTTAAATTCGACTCAGTGCATCCGTCATAATGTTTTCCTTGCCCGACGTGTAGTCGATAGTCAGGTCGTAGTCATTGATCAGTTCTAGCCATCGCCTATATCGCAAATTTAGTTCTTTCTGGGTAAATAAATACTTTAGGCTCTAGTGATCTGTGAAAATACTGCACGCCATACCATAAAGATAGTGACGCCACAGTTTTAGCACGAACAAAATTGTCGCTAATTCCAAGTCATGCATGGGATAGTTCTTCTCATGCGGCTTCAGCTGTCTAGAAACAAAAGATATCACCTTATTTTGCTGCATAAGCACACATCCCAAGCCCTGGCCGGAAGCATCACTGAAGATTTGAAATCCTTCATTCCCTTCAGGAAGTATGAGTATCAGGGCCAAAATAAGCTGCTGTTTTAGCTCGTAGAAGCAAGTCTCGCAGTCGTCCGACCACTCAAATGCGACCCCCTTTCGAGTGAGGCTATTCAACAGCATTTCCAATCAACAACTGCTTCAACTTTTCTTGGATCGACTGTGATGCCTTCTGCGGAGATGATGTGTCCGAAGAAAAAAAAATGCTGATGAGATAATTATTCCATATATTATATTCTAATTTACAAGTAGACCTGTCAATTGGGCCGGGCAGGCCCAGCCCGGCACGAGCTCGGCCCGAAAAAATTAGCCCATGTGTCGGCCCGGCCCGGCCCTGTATATTGGGTCGTGCCGGGCTACATATATCGGCCCATAACATAGGTCTGGCTCGACCGGGTCCACCCAAATAAATAACAATCAAGTAGTTTCTATATCAAAAAATGATTGTTATTAATATTTAGAAAACTTAATCATGTTATTATGTTATGTTAATCTACGTAAATATATGTGATTGCTGAAAAACATATATTAAAACATGTTGGATGTTCAATCTTTTGTGTTTAAAAAATGATTGTAATTAATATACAAAAATTTTAAGAAGAAAAACGAAAATGAATGCCCAAATTTAATGCCAATCAAGACCCAGCACGGCCCGGCCCGGCCCGACTCGAAGCCCACTGTGCCGTGGGTCACGTGCCGGGCTGGGACGAGATTTTCAACCCTTGGCCCAGCCCGACCCGCTACAGTTCATGGGCCCAAGAGGCCAGGGCCCAGCCCGGCCCATCCAATTTTCGTGTCGGGCCGGCCCGTCCTACTTGATAAGTCTATTTACAAGCAAAATATTTCAAAAGACCTGCTATCGTAGGGAGGCGAGTCATCTATCTTGGACTGAATTTGTGGAGTCTTCAAAAGTATCAAAACAAGCCTTCAATACACGGACGAAGCTTCAAAAGAACTTATGTCACCTTGAGTTAGGTGGCACACCCTTCTTGATTTGGGGTACCCGTGGAGAGCGAGGATCATTACACTTGTACTGGTGCATGGCTAATTAAGTTCCATACTCTCATTTGGTTCAAGAAATTATATGACTTAATTTGTGATCTTTCTAGCCATCCTAGTGAATTTCAGGCAAGCATATGATAGGCATAAATAACGTAAACTATGCTAGAACTTACCTACGGCAGAGTGTGCCATTGTAGTGTGAGACTTACCATGTTCTTTCCTGTCAATTGTTATCATTTACTAGCATAATGTGTGTAAATGTATATGTGAAGGTCACTGACACCATAATTCATCATGGACTTATAGCTTTATTAGATGGGACCCTTTCAATGCAAGTAGCGAGCCCCGCTGAAAGTCTCTGAATAACCTTGCTAGTATCCAACACATATGCCGTGTTTCCCCTAGGCCGAATAGGTCCCGTGGCCCCGAGGTGACGTTCGAGGAAACTTTAACTTGTGTACAAGTTGTCCATGACCGTGCTAGACTAAACTTGTCACTCAAGCATGGTCTATATTATGAGAACTTAATCATTTTTATTGTATCCCTCCTTGTCATGGCATCATTTTAATAAATGAGTCTATCTTTTGTTTAACACAGTTCTATATCATGAATAACATAGCAAGCATGTAGCAGTTCTATAGAATCAGCACTGTGTCCATGTATTTGCATCTAACATTTCATTCGCAACTATGTTATCGATTTATTGAAGAAGTGAGAGGGTCAAGGGGGAGAAGTGTCAGCCACTCACCTGATTTTTCTTGAGGCAAGAGACCGGTTGGTCGTTTTTAGACGGC
>JANAVB010031215.1:1635876-1728376 GCA_029216955.1 Iris pallida | reverse complement strand
GCAATGCTGTTCCATAACACCTGTGCCTGGGTGATTGGGCGAAACTCAGAGTCAATGTAACTCTGATGACGTTAAGCTAAGAGGGCAACAAAGTCATCAAAGCACTGATAAAAGCCTGGGTCAAAACCAGGAGCAGGGGATGGAGCAGCTGGAGCAGGAGCCTGAGGGTCATCATCATGAACCGGAGCAGCAGGTTCGGCACCGGCTGGAGGAGGAGGGTTGGGATACAACCTTGCTCTACTAAGCTCAGTAGCAGGAGAAGAGAAAGGACAAAGTTGAAGATCAATTTCAAATCACTTGAAGATAGATGCCAGGTGCATTAGGTAGACAAGGTTATGCCCCGCACTTCTGCAATTGAGCATCCAGGCCATAACAGTCTTGGAGATGGAGAAAGGAATGTCAAAGTCAATATAATATATCGCAGATAATTCTATAAAGGTGATCTCGTCAGAAGATCCCCTTTTCGGAAGTAAAGCGGAGAAGATAAAGCGATGTAGTTTATAGAAGTGCTGATTCAAGTATTTTGAATACACCATATATGGGACATGACGAGGGTGACACATCAATTCTTTGAAGGAGTCAAGGGTGACACCTTCTGGAAACTGGACTTATAAGGTTAATATCCACCAATGCTTCACCAATATCAGGAACATGAAAATCTTCACTGATATCAGTGGCATTGAACTCAAGTTCTTGTCCAGCAACATAAGAATAAAAATTGCCATTATCTTTTAGTTTACTTGCAAGTTGCAATAAAATATCCTAACGACATTATCATAAATATTATCAGCAACTTCAAAGAAGTCCCGAAATCCAAGTCGGTTAAAGGTAGGAGCATATGCAAAAAATATTGTAAAGTTGACACAAGCTCTAGCACAGATTTTACGACCAAAGAAGGAATCAAACCAAAGATCGGAAATTCCTTGTTAGGTAATAGATCGGAGTCATAGTCGTCATTATCAGAGGGACGAGCTTGACTGAAAACATTGGTTGGGATATAGTCAGATGAAGATGATCCTGCTTGGGAGGCATCAATCTTTCTCTTTTAGGCTTTGGGTGCCATAGAAATAAAAGAGAGAAGATAGATGATTACCTTTCGAAGAAGGAAGATGAAGATGAAGGAGATCACTTTAAAGCTCCACAAAACTTGAAGAGGAGGAGGAGGAGAACCTTCACTTAGGGTTTAGGGAAGAATTCTCGGTTGGATGATGAGAATAAAAGTGGTAAAAGTAGGGAATATAAATGCTAGGGCCGGTTGTTCTGTTCTGAAAATCCATACAGTTACCATCCGAAATTGGCCCGAACTCGGTCTGAACTCGGTCCGAGTTCTGCCCGAGTTCGACTGCTTGTATTTCCAATGTCATTAAAACAGTATAATTGATAAATTTAATGTATAACTTGCACACTTCTTCATTTAATAATTTTTATTACTTTGGGTTAGCTGTAGTGGCCAGATCCCAGCTAACGGTAGTCCGAAGACTAGTACACCGTGTCGCTTCAGGGTATTTATGCCTGTATGACAGAAGGACCCTTTCGGCTTGTACCAAAAATAACTTCCATTAATAAAGTTCAAAGTTTTGAGTTATAAATTGATTTACTAATCATACTACATTATGAATCTGAAAATTCAAGTATGCCGAGCTCTCGACGCAGATTGTTAAAGCGGTCTTCAGCCAATGGTTTTATGAAAATGTCTGCTAGTTGATGATCCGTGTCAACAAATTCTAAGTAAATATCCCCGTGTCGCTGGTGATCATGTAAAAAATGATGACGAATCTCTATGTGCTTTGTGTGTGAGTGACATACAGGGTTCTTAGTCAGGTTAATAGTTCTAGTATTGTCACAATAAATAAGAATCTTAGTATAGTACAGATTGTAGTCTTCTAAGGTTTGCTTTATTCATAAAATTTGAGCACAACATCGTACTGCAGCGATATACTCAGCCTCAGTAGTTGATAGTGCTACAGAATTTTATTTCTTGCTAAACCATGAGACTAAGGCTTTTCCTAGGAAATAACACGTACTGCTGGTACTTTTACGGTCTACTTTGTATCCTGCAAAATTTGCATCCGTGTAACCTATCAGGTTAAAGATTTGGTTTTAGATACCATAAGTCGACTGTTGAAGTTCCCTTAAGGTATCGAAAGATACGCTTAACAGCACATAAGTGTGATTTCTTAGGATTTGCCTGATATCGTGCACAAATGCAGATACTAAACATAATATCAGGGCGACTAGCAGTTAAATACAATAAGCTACCAATCATACCTCGATACTTATGCTGGTTGACAGGTTTGCCACTTTCATCAGCGTCAAGCTTTGTTGATGTAGCCATTGGAGTTCCGACTGGCTTTACGTTGTTGAAGTCGTACTTTTTCAGTATATCCTTTGTATATTTAGCTTGATTGATGAATGTTCCTTTTGAGTGTTGTTTGATCTGTAGTCCTAGGAAGAAGTTCCGCTCTCCCATCATATTCATCTTAAATTCACTCTGCATACACTTAGCAAAATCTTGACAAAGTTTTTCATTAGTAGATCCGAATATGATATCATCAACATATATTTGCACAAGAAGAATATCATCATCTAAAGACTTGATAAATAAAGTAGTATCAACTCTTCCTTTAAAAAAACTATTTTCAAATAAGAAGGCACTTAGGTGTTCATACTAAGCACGAGGTGCCTGTTTGAGTCCAAACAGTGCTTTCTTAAGTTTGAAGACGTGATCAGGTTTTTGAAAATCTTCAAAACCAGGGGGTTATTTCACAAAAACTTCTTCTTTCAAAAATTCGTTTAAAAATGCACTTTTTACGTCCATTTGAAATAATTTGAAATTATTAAAACATACAAATGCACAAAACATACGGATAGCTTCTAGTCTAGCAACAGAAGAATATGTCTCGTCATAATCAATACCTTCTTCTTGATTATAACATTGTGCCACTAGGCGTGCTTTGTTGCGTAGAACTTGTCCATCTTTACTTAATTTATTTCGAAACACCCATTTAGTACCAATTATCGATTGACCAATAGGTTTAGGAACGAGTTCCCAAACTTGGTTTCTCTCAAATTGATTAAGTTCCTCTTGTATGGCATCAATCCAAAATTCATCATTAAAAGCATCTGCTACATTCTTATGTTCTACTTGTGAAATAAAGGCTACATTAGCTGTTATTTCAGTATCTCTATATAAAGATCGTGTACTTACACCTTTTGATATATCACCTATAATGAGGGTCTCTGGATGATCTGGCAAGAACTTCAATGACTCGAATCTATGAGTCAGATCTTCAATCGAGCTTTTATCGGTTCTGGCTTGTGCATCTTCATCATCACTGTCGCTGTATCTGTGACTATTGAGCTCATCAAAAGTAACATTGATGGATTCTTTAATAATCATAGATCTTTTATTGAAAGTTCTATATCCCTTACTCTTAGCAGCAAATCCGAGAAATATCCCTTCATCTGCTTTAGAGTCGAACTTTCTTAAGTTGTCTTTGGTGTTCAGGATAAAATAATGACATCCAAAAACTTTAAAATATAAAATATTTGGAATTCTTCCAAATCAAAGTTCATAAAGTATTTTCTTCGAGATAGGTCGAATTAACACCCTATTTAAAATATTTAGGAAGATTATGCTGATTCAGCATGACTCTAGCCATTTCGCTTAGAGTGCGATTTTTCTGCCCTACAACACCATTCTGTTGAGGAGTTCTAGGACAAGAAAACTCATGGTAATATCCACTATCATAACAAAACTTTTTGAAATCGGTATTTTCAAATTTGCCACCATGATCACTTCGTATACGAGTAATCATGAAGCCTTTTTCGTTTTGTACCTTTTTTACAGAATATCTGAAATTCAAAAATTGTATCACTTTTGTTTGATAAAAAGTAAACCCAAGTAAAGCGAGAGAAATCATCGACAATAACAAAGGCGTAGAGCTTACCGCCAAGACTAGCGACTCTACCAGGACCAAATAAATCCATATGTATCAATTGCAAAGGTCTAGAAGTACTTACAACGTTGATGGATTTAAATGTAGACCTATGTGCTTTGTTCTTTTTACAGTCTACACATACCATATCTCTCTTGAATGATATCTCAAGGAATCTTTTTACCAACTTTTTAGTGCTTAGCCGTGAGATAGTGTCCATATTAGCATGTCCTAGCCTCATATGCCATAACCAGCCTTCATCTAAGTTTGCTACTAGGCATCTTCCTGTATTATTAGTACTCTATAGAAAGAAAACATAAATATTGTCTTCTCTAATCCCTTCATATACTGGATTACCAGATGACATATCATATATTGTACATTTATCTTTTATAAAATTGATGCCATAACCATTATCTGCCAAGTGACTTATGCTTAGTAGGTTATGTTTCAATTCCGTAACTAGACAAACATCTTTTATTACAGGATAAGGAGATATACCAACAATGCCATTTCCAATAATATCACCTCTCAGGTTGTTTCCGAAGGAGACGTATCCTTTTTTCTTCATCGATAGCATAGCGAACAAAGATGTATCACCAGTCATGTGCTGCGAACATCCGCTATCGAGGATCCACTTGCTTTTAGCATGAAAGGGTTGAGGGTCCACCTATAAAACAAGTAGATAAATCCTTTGGTACCCATTTATTGAAGGGTCCATGTTGATTAGTCTTAGGTCTCCAAATCAGCGTGTGATTGTCAACAAGCTTTCTTGCTAGACAATACTATGATATGTGCCCATGAGTACCACAGAACGTACAAGTAAGTTTTGAAAACGTGTTAGTTGAATTTGTGTTGACATGCATATGTGGTTTCTTTGAAAATGTATATGTGAAAGCATGGTGATATTCGTGTTTCTTACGTGCTTTCTGTGGTTTAGTCCTCTTAGGTGTATGCTTAGCATTAGGACTAACTTTAGGCTGTGTCACAGGTATAGCCTGTTTGCCTAACTTGATTTCTAACTTTTTAGAAACCGCATAAGACTCTTCATATTTAGCGGTCATATCAATGAGTCTTTGCTCTGTGACTAAGTGCCTCTTCTTCTCAATGTCATATAACTCTTGTATCTTGACATAGTCTCTTTCTTTCTTTTTAATTTTGAGGATAGCCTCATGATAGTCTACTTTAAGCTTGGTTATCTCATCCGTATTACCGGTAGTAGATGTTTCTCTAATATTTTCAGCGAGATTTGACAATCTAGCTACTTCAGTTGTGTATGCCTTGACCTCTTTTCGAGATTGCTTATACTTGTCAAGCATATTAATGTGTTTTTCAAGTAATTCGCTGAAGGCATTTTCTATCTCATTAAAAGTAAAGTCATCATATAGAGGATTTGAGGATACCTTATCGAAATCCATAAGACAGACATTTGTAGTGCTGCAGGGTCTATCTTCTTTCTCTGATTCGCTAGCATCACTTTCATGGAAGATACTTGTATTTGCATACTTTCGACCAGTTGTTGTTCTTCGGCTTGATCTTGATCTATCATATGGATTGCTTTTCTTTGTGGTTGGACAGTCCTTCTTCATATGTCCTGACTTCTTGCATCCAAAGAAGATTGTTTCTTCTTTATTGCTTTCATGGATATCTTTCTTCCTTCTATTTGATTTCTTAAATTTTAAGAATTTTTTGAAATTCTTCACTAGCAGGGTTTGTTCATCACCACTGGATGATTCTTCATCAGAATCTTTGTATGTTGACCTTCTGGCTTGAGCATTAAAGTCGATAGATTTTTCTTTCGGGATTGCTTCTTCAAACTCTTGTAGGTCCAGCTCATGGGTCACCAGCTTGCCCATAAGTGTTTCCAAAGTCATGGTGGTGAGATCGTTTCCTTCAATGATTACCATTGCTTTTGGGTTCCAGTTCTTGGTTAGAGCCTGTAGCACTTTTCTGATCTTCTCGTAATTACTGTAATCCTTACCAAGAGATTGCAAAGGATTAATAATATCAAGGAAACGAGTGAAAATTTGTGTAATTGACTCGTCGGGTTTTATTTTAAAAGATTCATATTCCTGTGTTAGTCTGCTGATTTTGGGTTCCTTCACTTAGGAAGTACCTTCGTGAGTTACCTCAAGAAGTTTCCAAATACGTTTTACAGGTTGAAACTCGATTGAACTCCGTCTTGTCAATTACACAGAACAGTGCGTTGATGGCACGTGCATCTAGACTAGCCTTTGCTTTTTTTTGCCTCTGTATATTTATCATGAGGCTTGTCTGTAAGTACGCCATCAACTACTGTAGGTGTCGGTTTCTTATAACCGTCAATAACTATATACCAAAGATCAAAGTCAAGAGACTTTAAGAAGAATGTCATACGTGTTTTCCAGTATGTATAGTTTGTTCCATCAAATAGTAGGGGTCTATTTGTGGATTGTCCTTCACCGTTAAATATTGATTTCACGGCTGCCATATATACTCTCTGTTATATTAGAAAATAACCTACTCTAATACCAATTGTAGGACCGTTGAGCACCTCTAGAGGGAGGGTGAATAGAATGAGTGCGAGTGCAGCGGAATAAATCATAACTTAAAAATTAAAGGCAGATAACTATGGCAGTAAATAAAGAGACAATAAATAAATGTAACCAGAGATCAGAGAATCAAACTCAGTGAACACCGCGATATATACTGGTTTCCTTCTTGGAAGACTAATCCAGTCGTAGGTACTCTTGCCTGCTGTTAATCTACTATTCACAAGCTAATTGAGAGCTTGTAGTCTCTTTACAACATCGTGCTTGGTGACAAGTGCACGACCAACTTCACAACACCGTGCTTGGTGACGAGCGTACGATCGGCTCCTAAAATAGAGATGATTTCTGAACTTGAACAACCTCTTTACAACTCTGAGAACTAAACAACTCTAAATCGAATCGATATTACTGGCTTTGGATAAGAGATGTATATGTGGAGTATGAAAGCTTTTAGAACACTGAAAAACACTTTAGGAATAGATAAAGAGAAGAAATGATGAGTGATTTGAAAAGGAAAATTTCTCTTCTATTTATAGGTGTTTTTGAGAACCGAACTCGGGTAGAGTTCGGGTGGAGTTCGGATGCAAAGATTTTGCAAACGAACGTTGTATGCAGATTTGGAGTTAACAAATATTTGAATTTGAAATGACCGAACTCGGTCCGAACTCGAAACGAACTCGGCCTGAGTTCTGTCTAAGTTCATCTAGTAATGTTTTGTCAAATTCTGTTGCATAGGATAAATAAAACTTTTGGTAAGTGGACTTTGAATGAATGGGTAGGCTTTATAGACGAGTGGACTGTGAATAACCTGAGCCAGTAATACTCAGTCGATTTTACAATTTGTATCCTAGACTCAATAAAGGATAAAATACATAATAAACTGTAAAATGACTCAGACTGATTCCAGTGCATAAGTACTTCGGGATGATGATTTTCATGCTTGCTGATGTTGTAGTACACTCTCTGATATTGAATTTACTTGACCTGAATTGTTAGCAGTAGTTTGTATATTTTGTGTATTGACTTAAGCCATTTCTTGATTTATCAAAATCGGGTGTGACCATTTGGTAATGGGCCAACAAGCTCATGGACATGATCTTGTGCCAAAAGAAAGACGGCGCGTGGTGTATGCGCATTGACAGTCAGACTATCAATGACATCTCCATCATGTATTACTTTCTCATATCTCAAATAGAAGACATATTGGATATGCTTCCAGGTCCACCATATTCTCAAAGATTGACTTGAAGAGTTGCTACCATAAAATCTGGATCCGATATGATAAAGAATGGAAGACTATTTTCAAGAAACAAGAAGGACTCTACAAATGACTCATTATGCCTTTCGGACTTTCGAATGCGCCAAGCATATTCAAGCACCTCAAGAATCAAGTTTTGAAGCCATTGATAAGAAAGTTCGTAGTCATCTACTTTGACAATATCCTGATTTATAGCAAGAGCCAAGCTGATTATCTAAAGCACCTCAGAAATGTTCTCAATCTTCTTCGAATTAAAAAGTGTAGATTCCTTACCAAACAACTCATCTTTTTGAGATTTGTGATTAGCGTCGATGGCCTCAAAGTTTATAAAGAGAAGAATCGAACAATTTGCAACTGGCCTACTTCGAAGACAATGATTGAAGTTTAAAGCTTCCATGGTCTCTCTAACTTCTATCGGCAATTCATCTACAACTTCAGTGCTATCGTGACGCGAGTGACAGAATGCATGAAGACATGCAGATCTTCCTAACCTTTAATATCGTCGATCTTTATGAGTAATTTTCTCCTGACGAACCACTTTATTCTCGCTTTATTCTTAGAAGAACTAAGGGACGAGTTCTCTTGAAGTAGAGGAGACTGATGTAGCATTGATTCCAATTTCGAATCCCTCTAGGATTTTTTTCTTTCTTTTTTAGCTTTATCTTTTTTTATGATAGATTTGCTAAGAATCCTATTTCTTTTAGGACTTTTATTTTGACTTAATCTTTTATTAGGATATGTTTTATCTTTATTTGATTAGAATTATAATTTATTTTTTATTAAGATTATGTTATCATAAAAGTCCCATAAATAGACACCTTTTATTTGCAATTGGAGAATAACTTTCAAAAATTAAAAAAAATTTCTTTAAATTCTGAGATTTGTTCTCTTCTTTTTTTGGTCGTAGACTCGACTGTTCCATAGATTCAGAAGCCCCTTGATTGAGTATTTGAAGCAACCTTCGTGCGGACCCATCACAAGGCTATCCGTCGAAGTTTTTGTGGCACCGCTTCGCTCTCACCAAGCAACGGTGGTCCAGTTATCGTTATCACCGATCGACTTGGACATTACCAAGCACGAAGGTAAGCCCGTTCTGCTATCACAATGTGTCAACTTGCGCCTTAACAGTCCCAAATCCTTTTTAACAATTCTATTTCTCTGTAATAACGGTATAATATTCCATATGTCTCAAACAATAGTACAATATTCTACATATCTATAACAAAGGTACAATATTTCATGTTTCCATAACAATAGTTAAATATTCAATATTTAAAAAAAGAACAATAATAAAATTTTTTGCTTTTATCTCTTGTCATTTACTTAGCACTGACAATCTTATGGAATATATAAATAATGACTAATAAGAATTCTTCTTGGTAAAGGAGAGAGTGATTAATACCATCTACCATTTGACTAATCAATTTTGTCCCGGTCATAGAGACTCTAAATGATTTCTTTACATGAATCCAAGTCCAACAAGATCTTTCGAACTGACAAGCTAGTACGCCATGTTTGGTTCACGGAATCATGGCATTAGGAAAGTAAAGTAATTCCTTCCCTATGTTTGGATGCCAAAGAAAATGTTTGGGAAATAAAACTAATTCCCAAGGGAAAGGAAAATTGGGAGGAAACTGGTTCCCCCACCCACCTAGGAATTCACTTTTCCATTCTAGGGATTCACTTTCCCTCCCAATTTCCTTGACCTTTCCAAACACCGAAAAGAAAATGGACGGAAATTATAATTTCCCAAAGGAAAGACAATGAACAAGAAATTGATTTCCTTTCCTTTCATGTTCGTGAACCAAACAAGGCCTTAATACACTGTTCGGAATGATATAATAGAGGACCCACGACGATTACAACTATTATCTGGATCACCCAACTTTGTCGCCCCCATGTACATCTTTCTGCCGACCTCTGACAGTGACGCGCTCAAGATCCTTGCTAACCTAATTAAAAATAGGATACGACCACTTCCTCCCACATCATCCGTGCAAAAGAAAATATGGATGCAGAGTGAGACTCTTTTGCAGTCCACTTCTGTCCGACAAGAACTACAAGACAATAATGTCTCTAGTTGTCTTCATTGATCCAAATCACACGTCGGTGTGAGCTTCACACTTAGCATATGATATCTGAGTTGGTTCACTTACATTTTATGGAACCTTCACACTTTCTTACACTATACTAAGTACCTACGTCGGCATCTCCAAGTCATTTTTGAAATGTCTCCAACATTATTTGGTACAGAACGGACCGGCCCACGGAGTTGGATTGTCCTATCCAGTTTTTTTCTTGACCCTTGATCTTTATTTTGGGTCGGTCCTGGAGGATCACCCGCGATCCAGACCTCTTGTGGGGGTCATGTTGAATCTGGAAGTTGTCCCAAACAGAGGGGGTTGTCCAAGTCCGAAATCTTGTCTAACATACTCTTAGACCGGCCCTGGAACATGGCATAATTTTTTAATGTGTTGGTGGGATGTTAATTGTTATGAACTACAAGAAAGATACATTTGATTGTAAAGATTGTTGTCGCCTTCAGAAGTCCTTGTGCAAGAAGGATATTCACTAATTAATTAATACAAGATCCACTCGACAAAGAAATAGCATGATACTATTCTATGGCAAAAAAATAGACAAAGCTAGTTTGCGTCAAGACAATGCGTACAAATTCCAATATTATACATTGATATACTGATATTATCTAAGTTAACAGTGCATATATGGAAGAAGGGACAAGCAATAGTATAGAAGCACAAAATTTCAGGCGCATCCGGAGACCAAAGTTTCTATGCGCCCCCAAAACATCATGCGCTGAAGACTCAAAATAGATGTCAGGGTATCATTCAAAAGACAGAAATGATAAAAGGTGCATGAAGAGTAGATTTTTATTCAGATGAAAATCTATTATATGGCTCACTTTTGTTACAATAAAAGTCTATTACAACGAAGCCTAGTCTAAAACTCTACGGCCGGGTGCATCACTCTGACGTCTCAATATAGGCACATCATTCCTCCTCGTCATAGCGAATTACTTCCTCGTCAACGTACAAATGCTTCAGCTAATGAAGCAGTTATTGAGCAAAATGCGGATTGACAATCAATCCAAACCTGGTGGCACTTCCATCATAATAAAAGTTGAGGCACGACAATCCCGATCTTTGCATACAACATGCACCCAATGCCGTCTCATAGAAGAACACTGTCGACAAGGGGCACGAGCAGGAATTATTCTGTCCAAAGCCTACCGGGAACATCTCAGTCTTCTGAAGGAGTTCATCATCAAGATCAAAGCTTCTTTGAACGAGGGGATCCACAACCCACAACGTGCTAACTCGCCAAAGAGGAGGATCGGTCAAGTTCATTCTCACATAAGAAGTGTGAAAGGAGAAAGAACAAATGCTTTTCACCACAAATACTGCTATTTATAGGCCAAGGCAATCGAACCCATGCGCCAAGTGTCAGCTTCCTTGAAGTTGGTGCGATGAATCTACATCTATGGCGATAAATCTGCCACCTCAAACTCAACTAAAGAGAATGTGTCATCAAATGCCTTGAAACACGCAACAAAGCTGACCAAAGGAGATGCGCCACGCAGTTGATGCGCTCGTTAGCTCCATGCACTACACGTCTGATGCGCCCCCTAAGCTCTGCACCCATCTAAGAATTTAATGCTAAGTAACATAAATGACAGTAGCACACGTCTCGAAGTCTGAGTAGTTGACAGCTTTTACAGAAAATGAAGAGTCACAATCATCACTCTCTGTCAGTTACGACTGTACCCTGCCACGTGGCCGATTGATCCCTTTACATGCCCTTCTACAGCCATGCGCCCAAACTCAGCATGCGCTTCTGAAGCTGTGCGCCCAGACTTGCTATTTGACCTCAAAAGTCATGTATTAAGCCTCTTCATGTGCCAGATCCTACGTGCATCCACTCAAGTAAACCTGTAAGGATCTTTGGGTGATGAGCACGCGCCACGTGTCTTTAAGTCAGTTTTTTCTACGAACGGGTGCTAACCACTCGAGATCTCAGCAACAACCAAATCTCAACAACTGCCACGTGTCAGCTCCTCCACAGCCCAACGGTACAGTTTGAACAGATTCAGTTCCAGTTCCCTAGCACATCATCCCTGTGCCCAACTAAGTCAGACACATGGCATCCCTACGTGCAAGTTCTCCATGTGGGCATCGCATATGTGCGCATAAGCAGATCATTCTGCTGCCTATAAATAGAAGGACCAATTCTTCATTATAGCGGTCCAAGAAAGCATATCCAGACTTTCCAACCACTTAAGCATTCCTAAGAGCTTTAACAGCTTCAACCCATTACCTTACAAAGCACCTCAGACCTTCAGAGAGCTCGAGATCATCGTCAGATCGTCAACGGAGTAAAGAATCACCTCTCCATCGCCACAATTCCCAGATAAAAACAAAAGTGTACTCCTATGACCCTAATGAGATCCTATATTGTACTATGTTCTGTTTGTGATTATATATAAAGTTTATCCCAAACTTTTTAATGGCAAACAAGCTGGCGACTGTGCTGGGGACCACTTTCTCCTCCAATGAGATGGTCGTGTCGTAATCTGACGACAACAAACTTGGCTTCTCCCATAAGACGCTGGTGGTACGCTTCGATCAACAAGCGTACGAGGAGTATCTCTCTGAAGGCAGCGCAAGTCCTTCGAAGCGGCTGCTAAAGCCGAAGAAGACCCGCCAAGTCTGGGTGTACAAAAGCGATATGACGAGCACCATCATTGAAGAACCTGCGCTAGAACAGTCCTTCCTTCCTGTTGACTTTCTTAGCAAACAAGACGTTGCCACTGGTACAGCACATCTGCCCGAAAAGTACAATATTGACTGCACTTCCTAACCTACCTCTTCCCATTCAAAGAGGATGCACCGACGTAACAAGGGCACAACCGCTCTTCCACACATAAGCTCTGATGTGCAGGGGAAGACTTCTATCTTTGACAGAATCAATAGCTATCATGGCGAAGAAAAATTGGATTTTGAGTACTATGCGCCATTACGGGCTAGTACAAAAAAGTCCAAGGTAGCACGGGCTATGCGCCATCAACGTGCTATGCCAACAGCGAACCAGTGATGCATGCTAAAAGTTATGCGTACAGCTGATGGAAAGCTGTCCAGAGTCGACTTGGGTGTTTCGGCACCAGAAACAAGTCAACATTTGAAGTCCCCTTCCCACTTGAGCGCATCTCTTGTGTATGAAACCAAGCTGGGTGGGGCAAATGTCATGACCCGATCTCAATATACTGGGTCCAGTCGGATCATGTCAAGCCTGCACCATTGTGAGAAGGCGGTAGTAAGCTGTATCAATCAGTAGCAACTCAAGCTCAACATTCTAAATGCGAAAATAAAGCTTTATTTAAAATATTAAAATTGGAACCAAGAGTCTAATTGGAACAACACAAAAGCAGGAAACATTCAGTTATTACAACTTGTGTATTTTATTACAACTCTAAAGAAGGAAAAATTAATAGAAAGGTGCATCTAGAACTCCTGGGTCCCTTGTCCGGGTTCGGCTATCTCCTCGGAACCCAAGTCGAGCCTGTAGTAAGAATTAAAAGCCAGCTCCTTGTCATCGCAGTCACCTAAAATATTGGTCTCCAGTCAGGAGGGAACAAGAATATACATATCCATTCCAGCATCTTAATGAATAATTAAAAGAGACAAGAAGCAATTTTATACATAATTTATTTTCTAAATAAAAAAAAGCATTGAAGCAGTAAATTTATGGAAATAAATATGATGCAACCTACAACTAGCAATAGTGTTTTGAGCATGTAACATCCTGTGGTCGGCTGGGGATAGAGGCAATATGTGTTAAGTGAACACGATCCGGCTTCAGCCCATGTGAGGTGGTGCTTCAGCTATCCACAATGAGGCAATAAGGGACTTTGACCACAGGTGCTAACACTACTCCTCAATCCTAAGTCAATGAGTCAATCAAGCAATCAATCGGATCTACGGGGGATCCCGTGAGTCAAGTGTCAATACAATGTTTCTAAGGAGGCAATATATTTAATTATCAACCAAAACACAAGTTTGAATAATATGAAACTTGCTTTGGTTTTCCGATGCTTGTAAGGGAGACAGGGAAATACGACCTCAGACTTAGGCCCTGGAACCTACATCAATTTAATAATCTGGTTTAGAAACCATTCTAAGGGTTTTAATTAATAACGCCAACTATTACTTCAACGATCAATTTTTTATTATAACTAAACTTATATTTTATAGAAAATAAACTATAATTTAATACTTTTAACCACGTATTATAATTAGTAACTAAAATAATTTTTCTAATAGACTATTTATTAAAAATAATGTGAGAAATACTATATTTTATTTATTAGCAAATACTAAACAGGTTTTTCATAAAACTAATATTTTAATTAGATTTACCTATAAAAATACCCAAAAAAATACTTTTAAATATAAAAAAACCATTTTAACAGTTATAATACTACGAGAATCTTTTATTTGGAAATACATAATTGCAGCTTCCCTTCCCGGATTTTATTTGAAATATTTTTTTATCTATTTATTTGATTTAAATTGTGATTTTTAAACTTTATGAATAATTATTTAGTTAAATATTATGGTGGATGATTTTAGCCATGGTTGAGTTTTGAAGTACAAGACGACTATGAATTATGGCACGGATAGTGCAGTGGCGTGTCTTGACTAGTGTATTAGCCATGCCAAGGAAGACCGAGCCATAGTGATGTCCTAACCAAGAAAACCAGGCCAAGTTGCGACTTAGCCCTATAGAACGTTTTGATTATTTATTAATTATAGTATTGACATGTAGGAGACCGTTTGTGTCGATCTAGCCCGAACTGGGCCCGAACCAAATCCCAGCCTTTGTAGGTATGTAGTGAGACCAAAGATGACCATGTAGGCATATTTTATGTGTGTACAATATTTATTAAATTATTTTAGGTATTGATGTGCATTTTTAAACTATTTGAATATTTATACAAAAATTGGTATTTTTATTATTTAATATTGTTTTACAATATTTGTATAATTTTTTGGACCCGGATAAGGGTGAGTAGTATGGATTCACCAAACCCCCCGTTAATTATTATTTTATTATTTTTGGTGATTAAATAAATATATTTATTACTATTAGATATTATTATTATTATTGTTTAGTCGAGTATTTATTTATATAATATATGTGTATAAGTGCATGTGAATACGAATATATGTGAATAAATATATTATATATGGGTATGAATATATATAAATAAATATTATATATTGTGTATGTGTACGTATATATAAATATAAATAAATGTATATGTGCATGTATATGTAAATATATAAAAATATATAAGTGTATATTGTATATAAATTATACGTGTGTAGGTATATATAAATGTATTTATAATTAATTCAGGTATATACATGAATACATTTTGTACATATATAAATAGATGTGTAAATACATTTATAATTTATTAAAGTATACATATTATATATATACAAATGTGTGTATATATATACATATAAGCTCAACCCCACAAGCAGTAACGAATCCCAGCCCAACCAAAACAGGCCGGCCCAATCCAGATTTCCCCACCCCCGAACCCGAGCAAGAACAGCAAAGCACCCGACCATATATAACTGTATATAGTTTCATCGAGAAACAGAACGGAGAAGGGTCCTCTCCTCGAAACCTTAAACGCGAACCCATGCCCAGACCACCGCGCGCCCCCTGTGCGCCACCATCGCGCGCCGCCGCAGCAGGGCCGGGCCACCGCCGGAGGCCAACCACGGCCGGGCGCGCGAACAGAGAAGTAACAGGACAGTAGCAACGCTCTGTCGATTCCAGTTTCGCGGGTAAATTTCTCCCTCATCGCTTAATGTTTATCCGAGCCGTAAATTTCTATGAGTAGGCTATCTGACCGCCTATCAACCCCTTTAATTAGATTTATTTGGTTTTCCTTAAATAAATTATGGAAATTCCTGAAACTTCAGGAAAAACTATCGAAAACAGAGTATTTAAACTGTTTCTGGAACCCGATTTGGAAGGCAACTTCCTGTCAAGCGATCTACAGTTTTGAGAAACTAATTGAACAGATATTTAGACAACCTATAGGGTCTCGTAACCCTTCTTGTAGATTCTAATTTCATCAAATAGATGAAAAGTTATTCGATTCGAAAGATCAACAAAAACCTGTTTTTCAAAACTAAAGAAAATAGAAAAATTCTCCGATACCACGTCCGTCCCGCCATTCCGGGCGACGTGGTCACGAACCGAAAGCATCGAAAGGTGCGTAACGGCTTCCTGGTCGTGTGGGATTTGACGGAATTCAAATTGGTCGTGTGTGCGCGACGAATTTGATGCGTATCCGTCGAAATTTACCGTATCGTACACTTTACAAATTCTCCAATTACTTTGTGCACGCTCGTCAGATCGAGACAAAACTTACGCCAACAGGACCGTATCGTTTTTTTGGTCCTGTATGCCAAGTTTGGTCCAATTCTGAGACAGTTGAATCGTACGTCGTTTTGCGGGCCCCACAGTCCGATTCAACGGGCGATTTTGTGCACGGTCCGCCGGAATCCAACTTTGGACATACGGTTGGGTTCGTACCGGAAAACCGGATCCGTAGACATGTAGTTTAACGACTTTAGAGACCATTGACTCTAGTACATTTTTCGGTGCAAAGCGGGTCCAACGGCGGACACCGTTTTTGCCTGAAATTACCATTTTGCCTCTGTGTCCAGAATTGGACTTAAGGACAGGCAATCCTAGCTAATTTGACTATTCTGAGAACATTGGTAATGTTTATTTCAGCTTTCGGAGATATTTGTGGATTGTGTACTTTATGGCATACCAGTTGTCGGTATCTTATTTGTTCTTCGTGCTACCTCCAGGCAAGTATACCTTGCCTCCCTCTACAGTTTATTTACATGCATATTTCTATTATTATATAGTTTTACTAGTTGGTTATTACTTGTGATTTGTATATCGTACATACTAGTATAGCTATAGTCCTTGTACATGGTTAGCCTTGTTAGTTCATATTGGATTGGTTCTCTCGTGTATCGTGATTGGGTCGTGTCGTGTCTTCACCTGTGTCTTGACTAAGTCGTGTCTGTAAGTCTGTGTGAGTGAACTGCTATTCTTTGTCTTTCCCATAACCTGCGAGTCCACACACGGGGCGAGGGTTGCCTTTGCACCTGCGAGTCCACATACGGGGCGAGGGTGACGTGTCTTGAAACTAACCTGCGAGTCCACATTCGGGGCGAGGGTTGGTATCTATTGATCTACCAGCAGTTCATTTATGCATACTTGATCCCGTATCTGTGTTCATAGTTACATGTCAGTAGTCACATGTCAGTTTCTTGTCTAGTTCCTGTTTATACCCTGTATATATTATTGTATTATTAAACTATTAGATATGCATGTTTTATGTATCTTGCTAGTCCTCTGAGGACCAGATGATCTCTTCAGGTTTAGCGACTGCATGGAGTTAGTTAGCAGAGCGGGATGGTAGAGGATTGCGATATACGATACAGGTATTGCTTGCGATATTTCTTTATTATCTTCTCGCGCTTTATATTCCATACCATGTTATATTCTGTTTATTTATAGACTCATATCACTCTTGGAGTCTAATCGAACAATATGCTAATGGGCTGCAGACCATGACCCATACTTGTTCATTCTTGTTTATGTGATTCATGTGGATTGAGCTATAGTTTAGACTAGACATGATACCATGATCTTGACAGCTTATACGTACTCGAGTCGGGCTGGAGCTCGCTCGATACGTAGCTGGCTTGCACACGAGCTCGCGTCCGAAAAGCGGGTGCGGGTCGTGACAAGTTTTTGTGGTGGCCCATACAGGTCAGAGCATATCGTATCGGTTATGTAACTGTACTGATACGAGCCTGCGCAACTGACTAAACCCTTAGAAATCTCAATCCACACTGCCTTGAAAATTCTTCTAAAAATTCTCTACGTCCTTGAAAACTCCATAATTGCTCTCGATTATACTTTCTTGCTTTCCGTATCTTTAACTCTCGTCCCTTCATATTTCGGGGTGACGAATAATCGTGCTGTCTAGGACTTACTAGAAATTCTTAAGATATATTATAATATTGTCTGATTATTAGATTTTTGGTTGTTTATAGGTATGAGGAATTATAGATGCTATATGCCCTAGATATATGTTGGTAGAATTGTTAGCAACTAGATAGAAGATTATAAGATTTTAGTGACCGTGTTTTGAAGAGTAGTGTGACCAAAGGTGGGTAGAAGTCCTCAAGTATTCGAGGTTATAAAATAGTTTTGAGAAATTAAATTTGAGGAAATTAAGGTGATGGTAGACTTTGAATTTTTAAGGGATAGTCATGAATTAGAATTTCGAGGACAAAATTATTTTTAAGGTGGGTAGATTTGTAGCTTTTCTTCCCGAATTTTTTTTGAAATATTTTTTATCTATTTATTTGATTTAAATGGTGATTTTTAGACTTTATGAATAATTATTTAGTTAAATATTACGGTGGATGATTTTAGCCATGGTTGAGTTTTGAAGTACAAGACGACTATGAATCATGGCACGGATAGTGCAGTGGCGTGCCTTGACTAGTGTATTAGCCATGCCAAGGAAGACCGAGCCATAGTGATGTCCTAACTAAGAAAACCAGGCCAAGTTACGACTTAACCCTATAGAACGTTTTGATTATTTATTAATTATAGTATTGACATGTAGGAGACCGTTTGTGTCGATCTAGCCCGAACTGGGCCCGAACCAAATCCCAGCCTTTGTAGGTATGTAGTGAGACCAAAGACGACCATGTAGGCATATTTTATGTGTGTACAATATTTATTAAATTATTTTAGGTATTGATGTGCATTTTTAACTATTTGAATATTTATACAAAAATTGGTATTTTTATTATTTAATATTGTTTTACAATATTTGTATAATTTTCTGGACCCGGATAAGGGTGAGAGTATGGATTCACCAAACCCCCCGTTAAGTATTATTTTATTATTTTTCGTGATTAAATAAATATATTTATTACTATTAGATATTATTATTATTATTGGTTAGTCGAGTATTTATTGATATAATATATGTGTATAAGTGCATGTGAATACGAATATATATGAATAAATATATTATATACGGGTATGAATATATATAAATAAATATTATATATTGTGTATGTGTACGTATATATAAATATAAATAAATGTATATGTGCATGTATATGTAAATATATAAAAATATATAAGTGTATAATGTATACAAATTATACATGTGTAGGTATATATAAATGTATTTATAATTAATTCAGTTATATACATGAATACATGTTGTACATATATAAATAGATGTGTAAATACATTTATAATTTATTAAAGTATACTCATATATACATATTATATATATAAATGTGTGTATATATACATATAAGCTCAACCCCACAAGCAGTAACGAATCCCAGCCCAACCAAAACAGGCCTGCCTAATCCAGATTTCCCCACCCCCGAACCCGAGCAAGAACAGCAAAGCACCCGACCATATATAACTGTATATAGTTTCATCGAGAAACAGAACGGAGGAGGGTCCTCTCCTCGAAACCCTAAACGCGAACCCACGCCCAGACCACCGTGCGTCCCCTGCGTGCCACCATCATACGCCGCCGCAGCAGGGCCGGGCCACCGCCGGAGGCCGACCACGGCCGGACGCGCGAACAGAGAAGTAACAGGACAGTAGCAATGCTCTGTCGATCCCAGTTTCGCGGGTAAATTTCTCCCTCATCGCTTAATGTTTATCCGAGCCGTAAATTTCTATGAGTAGCCTATATGACCGCCTATCAACCCCTTTAATTAGATTTATTTGGTTTGCCTTAAATAAATTATGGAAATTCCTGAAACTTCAGGAAAAACTATCGAAAATAGAGTATTTAAACTGTTTCTGGAACCCGATTTGGAAGGCAACTTCCTGTCAAGCGATCTACAGTTTTGAGAAACTAATTGAACAGATATTTAGACAACCTATAGGGTCTCGTAACCCCTCTTGTAGATTCTAATTTCATCAAATAGATGAAAAGTTATTCGATTCGAAAGATCAACAATAACCTGTTTTTCAAAAGTAAAGAAAATAGAAAAATTCTCCGATACCACGTCCGTCCCGCCATTCCGGGCGACGTGGTCACGAACCGAAAGCATCGAAAGGTGCGTAACGGCTTCGTAGTTGTGTGGGCTTTGACGGAATTCAAATTGGTCGCGTGTGCGTGACGAATTTGATACGTATCCGTTGAAATTTACCGTATCGTGCACTTTACAAATTCTCCAATTATTTTGTGCACGCTTGTCAGATTGAGACAAAACTTACGCCAACAGGACCGTATCGTTTTTCTGGTCCTGTATGCCAAGTTTGGTCCAATTCTGAGACAGTTGAATCGTACGTCGTTTTGCGGGTCCCACAGTCCGACTCAACGGGCGATTTTGTGCACGGCCCGCCGGAATCCAACTTTGGACATACGGTTGGGTTCGTACTGGAAAACCGGATTCGTAGACATGTAGTTTAACGACTTTAGAGACCATTGACTCTGGCACATTTTTCGGTACAAAGTGGGTCCAACGGCGGACACCGTTTTTGCTTGAAATTACCATTTTACCCCTGTGTCCAGAACTGAACTTAAGGACAGGCAATCCTAGCTAATTTGACTATTCTGAGAACATTGGTAATGTTTATTTCAGCTTTCGGTGACATTTGTGGATTGTGGACTTTATGGCGTACCAGTTGTCGGTATCTTATTTGTTCTTCGTGCTACCTCCAGGCAAGTATACCTTATCTCCCTCTACAGTTTATTTACATGCATATTTCTATTAGTATATAGTTTTACTAGTTAGTTATTACTTGTGATTTGTATATCGTACATACTAGTATAGATATAGTCCTTGTACATGGTTAGCCTTGTTAGTTCATATTTGATTGGTTCTCTCGTGTATCGTGATTGGGTCGTGTCGTGTCTTCACCTGTGTCTTGACTGAGTCGTGTCTGCAAGTCTCTGTGAGTGAACTGCTATTACTTGTCTTTTCCACAACCTGCGAGTCCACACACGGGGCGAGGGTTGCCTTTGCACCTGCGAGTCCACATACGAGGCGAGGGTGACGTGTCTTGAAACTAACCTGCGAGTCCACATTCGGGGCGAGGGTTGGTATCCATTGATCTACCAGCAGTTCATTTATGCATACTTGATCCCGTATCCGTGTTCATAGTTACATGTCAGTAGTCACATGTCAGTTTCTTGTCTAGTTCCTATTTATACCCTGTATATATTATTGCATGATTAAACTGTTAGATATGCATGTTTTATGTATCTTGCTAGTCCTCTGAGGACCTGATGATCTCTTCAGGTTTAGTGACTGCATGGAGTTAGTTAGCAGAGCGGGATGGTAGAGGATTGCGATATACGATACAGGTATTGCTTGCGATATTTCTTTATTATCTTCTCGCGCTTTATATTCCATACCATGTTATATTCTGTTTATTTATAGACTCATATCATTCTTTGAGTCTAATCGAACAATATGCTAATGGGCTGCAGACCATGACCCATACTTGTTCATTCTTGTTTATGTGATTCATGTGGATTGAGCTATAGTTTAGACTAGACATGATACCATGATCTTGACAGCTTATACGTACTCGAGTCGGGCTGGAGTCCGCTCGATACGTAGCTGGCTTGCTCACGAGCTCACGTCCAAAAAGCGGGTGCGGGTCGTGACAATAATATTTTAGGAACATATTTAAGGGTAGTAATTAAATACCGTCTTAAAACTTTATTTAATATGATACTAGTAATAATAATAATAATAATAATAATAATAATAATAATAATAATAATAATAATAATAAAACACACTATTCTATAAAACCCATTTATTAATAATTTCAAATTTTATAGGTTTTACAACCTTCCCCCCTTAGAAAATTTTGTCCTCGAAATTTCTACCAGTTAATGAAAGGAGAGGGGTTAAGATCATACCTAAAATAGATGAGGATACTTCTCCCTCATCTAAGCCTCTCGCACCCAGGTAGCGTCGCTTGGAGAGTGGTGATGCCAAGTTACATTGACTAGTAAAATCATAATGTTTCTCAGTCTCTTCTCCATGCGGTCTTTAATCTCCACTGGCTGCTCTGGCATTGTGAGACTTGGTCCAATTTCCAGCTCTGAGTGATCCAAAATATGGCTCGGGTCCGATACATATCACCTCAGCTGCGATACATGGAAGATGTTGTACACGCCCTCAAGATTGAGTGGAAGAGCTACTCTGTATGCTACTTCTCCAACTCTGCTTAGCACTTCAAATGGACCAATATACCTGGGACTAAGCTTCCTAGCTCTGCCGAATCTGATAGTGCCTCTAGTAGGGAAAATCTTGACAAAGACCTTATCTCCTGCCTCAAATTCTAATGTTCGACGCTTACTGTCCGTCCAATGCTTTTGACGGTCATGTGCAATCCTCAATGTCTCTGATCATCTTTATTTTCTCCGCATCATCTGTAACCATCTCTGTTCCCAGCATAACTTGATCTCCTACATCATCCCATGCTAGTGGAGTGCGGCAACGACGTCCATACAATACCTCAAATAGGGTCATGCAGATGCTGGCCTGTAGCTATTATTATAAGAGAACTCGACCATGTGTAAATAATCTTCCTAAGATCCTCCAAACTGTAAAATATATGATCTCAGCATGTCCTCAAGCATCTGAAAAATCCTTTCAGACTGTCAGTCAGTTTGTGGATGGTATGCGGTACTGAACTTAAGTTGAGTACCCAAACTTTTCTGTAGATTCTTCCAGTAATGTGAAGTGAACCGGGTATCCCTATCTGATATGATGTTGACTGGAACTCCATGAAGCCGGTAGATATTTTGTATGTAAAAAGCTGCTAACCTCTCGGTGGACAAACTAACCTTGAAGGGAATAAAGTGGCCAAACTTGGCTAGTCTGTCTACAATTACCCAGATGGCATCCTTCCTTCCTTCGGATCTAGGCAATCCCTTTACGAAGTCAATGGTGATATGCTCTTATCTCCACTCCGGAATAGGAAGCGGCTGTAGTAATCCTGCTGGCCTCTGACGATCTGCCTTCATCTGCTGGCAGATCAAGTAATTGGAGACGAATTCTGCCACGTCTCTCTTCATTCCAAGCCACCATACATGTATTCTCATGTCTTTGTACATCTTATTTTCTCCTGGATGAATGGAATGCTGCGAATGATGTGCCTCCTTCATCAGCGCGTCCCTCAGTTCACCAGTCGGCACGCAAAGCCTCGTACCATGCCTCAATGTTCCATCTCCAGCTATGGAAAAACCCTCAAGTATTCTGGCTAATACTTTTTCTCTCAGCTTGCACAATGTCTCATCCTGGAACTGAGTCTCCTTGACTCTGTTGATTAGACTGGACTGTACTTGTAATTGCATCATAGGCGAGTCTAATCCTAGTACAGTAGCTTCTTTTCCAAGCTTCAATATTACTACTTCTGGTAGCACAATCACTAGCCCAAGTTTCTCTGTCTTCTAGCAGATGTCGGTCCTTTGTTAGAAACATAGCCATTGGGTACCGACTAAGCGCATCAGCAACTACGTTAGCCTTACCCGAATGATACTGCAAATTTATATCAAAATCCTTCATGAGCTCCAACCATCGTCTCTGTCGCATGTTGAGCTCCTTCTGTGTAAAGACATACTTGAGACTTTTATGGTCTGTGTATATCTCTACCTTTTTGCCGTATAGGTAGTGCTTCCAGAGCTTCAAGGCAAAGATGACCGCTGCTAGCTCCAGGTCATGTGTCGGTTAGTTCTTCTTATAGTTCCGTAACTGTCGAGAAGCATAAGCAATTACCTTTCCATGCTGCTGTAGCAGGTATCCCAATCCCTTGCTGGAAGCGTCGTTATAGATGGAGAATCTACCTGATCCTGAGGGTAGCGACAATATTGGTGTTGATGTCAACCTTTTTTTTAACTCTTCAAAAGATGCCTGGCACGCCTCGGTCCAGACGAATTCTTTATTCTTCCTGGTTAGCTTCGTCATGGGCGCTGCAATCATTGCGAAGTCCTTCACGAACTTCCTATAATACCGAGCTAAGCCCAAGAAACTTTTGATCTCTACAACTGAACTGGGTGTCGTCCATGACTCTACGGCTGCTATCTTTTTGGGATCTACTGATATGTCTTCTCCTGTGACAATGTGGCTGAGAAATTCCACCTTGTCTAAGAAGAACTCGCACTTGGACATACTACCAAAATTCAACCATTTGGCGATGTACCATTAGCGACGGATAAAGGCCGTCGCTAATAGCGACGGACAACCGACTAAGTACAGATTGATTGCCGTCGAAAAGCTGACAATTGTTTTTTTTATTTTAAGGGCGAGCAAAGGTCGCCCGTCCGTCGGTACATCATCGGAGATATAGCGACGAAGCATGAAGCCATCGCTATGTCGTCACTTAGTTGTCAAAATTGGCGGTAAATATTGAAATTTTTTTTTGTAAAATTTTGTCGACCACATAGCGACGGATATAGCGACGGCTATATCCGTCACTAGTTCGTCGCTATATGTCAGCCCCAACTTAAATTTAACCGACGGGGGGGGGTGGAACCTTTCATTCCCCCATAAATTTTCACTCTCTCTCTCTCTCCGGCGGATGCAGAGCGCTCTCTCTCTCTCTCCAGGTAATCCCATCCCTATCTCTCTCTCGGTGGTCGGGGCGGAGGGGGCCGGTAGTGGTGGGGGTCGCTGGAGGGGTTAGGGAAGCGGAGGGGCCATTTCGGGGTGGGGTGGTAGAGGTGGGGGTCATGGGGGGGAGGGTGTAGGGCAGCGGGGGGGGGGGGGGGTTGGGCAGCGGAAGGGGTTTCGAATTCGGGGTGGGGTGGTGGATGTGGGGGTCGCGGGGGGTTGGACAGCGGAGGGGGGTAGGGAAGCGGGGGGTTGGGAAGCGGAGGGGAGTTTCGAATCCGGGGTGGGGGTGTTGGCAGGGGGTCGGCGGTGAGGGGGGTAGGGTAGCGGAGGGGGGCCGGAGGTTGGGGTGGTGGTGGTCGGCGGTGGTGGGGGGTGGGGGTCGGGGGTGGGGGATATAGGGCAGCATAGGGTGCCGGAGGTGGGGGGGTGGGGGCGATGGCCAGCCGGGGGTGTGGATCGGCGGTAGTAATACACACACGCGCACACACACACACACATATACACCCGAAACAATTTTTTTTAAAACCGCACCGAATCTCTTAGTATTAGTATATATATATATTTTATATATATATATATATATATATATATAATATATAAATATATATATATATATATATATATATATATATATATATATATATATATATATATATATATATATATATATATATCCCTTAGTATATATATATATATATATATAAATATATATATATATATATATATATACTAAGGGATATATATATATATATAATATATATATATATATAAAAAAAAAAATATATATATATATATATATATATATATATATATATATATATATATATATATATATATATATATACTAAGGGATATATACTAAGGGATATATATATACTAAGGGATATATACTAAGGGATATATATATATATATACTAAGGGATATATATATATATATATATATATATATATATATATATATATATATATATATATATATATATATATATATATATTTATATATATATATATATATATATATATATATATATATATATATATATATATATATATATATATATATATATATATATATATCCCTTAGTATATATATATATATATATATATATATATATATATATATATATATATATATATATATATATATATATATATATATATATATATATATATATATATATATATATATATATATATATATATATATATATATATATATATCCCTTAGTATATAATATATATATATATATATATATATATATATATATATATATATATAAATATATATATATATATATATCTATATATATATATATACTAAGGGATATATATATATATATATATATATATATATATATATATATATATATATATATATATATATATATATATATATATATATATATATATATATATAAAATACTTCTCTTGCGAAGTAGAATGCCGTTGCAAGGTGAACTATATGATCTGACATAGAACATTAAGTATCTTAATGTTCTATAGCTCTTAATGTTCCCAAACCGAAATCTCGAACTAAAATACCAATGTAAGAGAAGTATCTTAATGTTCTATAGCTCTTGAAGACAGACTGATCTGACATAGAACATTAAGATACTTCTCTTACAAAGTAGGTTATGAACTCGATACGGCCGATACCTATCGGATATGGCCGATACTGAATCGATACATCTAATACGAATCCTAGCTATCCGGCCGATACATATCGGATAGGACGATACCAATTCGCTAAGGCCAATACCAAATTGATACGACATATACCAAACCTATAGACCGATACAAATCTGATACTGTTGATACTAAGTACATCCGGCCTATACCAACGGATCCACTAGTTACTGCATGGTGGGCCCCGGAGTACCCCCGGACTCAATTACATCCGGTTACTGGTGAGTACATGATTATATACTAATTGTGTTTAGTTTATCTTACGATACAGATTTTTACATCCAATCTATGATGGATCGTTACTTCGTTAATCGTACATGGATGTACAAACGACAACACGAGAGCAGAATAGGTGTGAGTGATGATTTTCAGGCAGGCATTGAAGTGTTTCTTAAGTATGCCATGAGCAAAGCTCATTACATGGACGGTAACAAAATCAAGTGTCTATGTGGTAATTATCGTAATAGACGTTACGAAGAAGTGGTGACTGTGAGAGACCATTTGACCCGTAAGGGTTTCGTACTTACGGCCTGTGGTCATCGCAAGGTGAACTATATACGGAAAGACAGATTGCGAATGCTGCTACTTATGCTTTTGATGATAATGCTGCAACGGATTTTGTCATCGAAGACGACGAATGCTCTGTTGATTATGGAGACCTGCAGAACCTTGCACGAGATATGGTGTACGATGCGGCAGGGCCTAATTTTGATCCGAAGGATCCTAATCCCGAGGCGAAGGAGTTTTATGATATGTTTCAGGATGCAGATACTCCTCTATATCCTGGTTGTGAGACTCATTCCATACTGTCAGTGACGATGTTGTTATTGAACATAAAGTCTGATTTTAACTTGCCACAAGCTTGCTATGATCAGATTACACAACTAATCAAGGAGTTGTTACCGAAGGAATCAAAAAAGATCCCAAAAAATTTCTACAAGTCAAAGATGATGGTCCGACAACTGTGATTGGGGTACGAGAAGATAGATTGTTGTCGCAACGGATACATATTGTACTACAAGGAGAACGAGGACATAGAAAGTTGCAGCTTCTGTAATGCAGATCGTTACAAGCCTGTGCAGGAAAAAGGAAAGTCAACTAGAAAATGACATCCTTATAAGTATATGTATTACTTTTCGATCACGAAGCACTTGCAGAGGATGTATATGTCTCTGAATACAGCAGAACACATGATGTGGCACAACGAAGAACACACAAAGGACGATGGAGAATTGTCACATCCTTCGGATGGAGAGGCGTGGAAACATTTTGATTTGTGTCATCCAAATTTTGCTGCAGAGCCTAGAAATTTACATCTGGCGCTATGTTCTGATGGCTTCGCCCCTTTCGGGCAATCGGGATCTCAATACTCCTGTTGGCCGGTCATTCTTACCCTTTACAATCTGCCACCATGGATGTGTATGAAGACTCCTTATATGTTCTTGACAGCTATCTTACCAGGTCCCAAGAATCCGACGAAGAATATCGATATATATTTACAACCGTTGGTGGATGAGCTGAAACAGTTGTGGGAGATCGGCGTTGCGACCTATGATATTTCTAGGAAATAGAACTATCAGATGAGAGCTTCACTGATGTAGACAATCAATGATTTTCCAGCATACGGTTTACTGTTGGGATGGAGTACTCATGGCACCATGTCTTGTCCGATATGCATGGAAAATAGTAAGGCGTTCCGCCTTAAGCATGGAGGAAATTTTTTTTCTTTGACTGTCACCATCAATTTCTGCCCGCGAGTCATCCTTAGAGAAAGAACAAGGACGCGTTCAGAGCTGGAAAACAAGAATTTTCTCATCCGCCTGCCAGATTGTCGGAATACGATATTTGGGAAGATGTAAAGGATTTGCCCACCGTAATTGAAGATCTATCGAACAATCATGTCGAGGGCTTCGGACAAAGCCATAACTGGACCAAACGGAGTATCTTCTGGGACTTGCCTTATTGGAAAGATAATCTTATAAGGCATAATCTTGATGTCATTCATATCAAAAAAATGTGTTCGATAATGTCCTCAATACCGTCATGGATATTAAGAAGCACCATCTATGATGACGAGCCAGACTTTGACTATTATGGAGTGCTTCAGGATATTATAGATTTATGATATACTGCCCCATATGATATGCATATTGTGATGTTTAAATTTGAGTGGTTCGATATGACACCAAATATCGGTTGGAGAATCGATAAACAATTTGGATTCGTCGATATAAATCATCGCAGGAGGTATAGAGGGTCCGACACATTTGCGATAGCAAGTCAGGTTGTTCAAATCTACTATACAAGCTACCCAAGGCATCGTAGAGATTAATTTGACTGGGGGGCAGTATGCAGGATTAAATCTAGAAATACATTCAACGTTGGAGACCCAACATACCAAGAGGACCAAATCGAAAAGCCCCAATACTTGGAACAACAGTCGGATACCATGGATATTAAAGATATTGTTGAAGAAAATAGAGGGGAGAAAGAGGTTGATACACAAGAGTTAGCTGTCAACCAGGGGAGAAAGAGGCATCTTGAGGCTGAAGAAGAAGAAGAAGAACTTGATGAGGATGAGGATACAGATGAAGTCGACGATGAGGATAAGAATGAGGATGATGATGAGGAAGAGGATGAGGACGAGGACGAAGACGATGACGATGATTTGATTAAATATCAGTATATATTAAAAACACTTCCAAATACGTGAATTTAGTTTGACCTCATAAAAGCACTTACAACTAACTTAGTGAATTCAGTTTAAACTTCTGCATTCTTGTTTCAATTCATGGTTTCATCTACCGATTCATCTACTTATTGTATAATTTTCTTTTTGCAGATGGCACTCCTAGTTCTTCTCGTCGCGGCGACACTCGTCGCCCTATATATATATATATATATTAGTTTAGTTTTATATTCATTTATACTTATATATTGTTAATTATGTTTATGTGTTCTATTTACATGTCATGATGGCTAACACTCGTTATAATGGTGTTGGTCGTGGTGGTGGTGCTGGTGGCCCTGGTCGTGGGCGTGGTCATAGTGGTGCTGCTGGTGGTAGTGGTCGAGGTCGCCTTCCGCAGTCCCGGGATATGACCCCATATACTGATCCCAACCCGGAGAGTACCCCAGGCACGGACTCATCCCGCAGGCGATCTACCCCGGGGCTATCGTCCCCTTCGGCGAGGCATGCGTCTCCATCCGTTGACGGTTCCGTTCCGCTAGCGGATCCACCAGCGAATCCACTAGTTACTGCTCAGTGGGCCCCGGAGTATCCCCGGACTCAGTTACATCCGGTTACTGGTGAGTACATACGTGAAGCCGCGGATACTCCGACGCCACTAGAGAGGTCGATGGGCGAGTTCCAACGAGAGCTATGGCCCGCGGGTGAATCGTAAGTAAGTTTAAGTAAATTTATTAACTTTGTTTCATTTATTCAAGTTAATAATCCAGCCGTTGCTTCTTTGTAGGTTTTTTTGTAGGATGCTGCCAGGCTTCTAGGGCAGATTATCCGGTCAAACTACCATGGCCCCTACCTCAATTTTTCTGAGGTGCCCCTAGACTTGCAGTACGTCTTGCTCGACGAGATGAGGGTATATATATATATATATCTTGTGGTTAATTATTAATTACTCTTTAATCAACCTTTTTTTTAATTACGTAATAATTGAATTTGTATGTCAGAGGACGTTCTGGTGGCCCCCTATCGCGAGGAGGCGATCCACAAGACCTACAGAAGTGCCGCTGGAAAGAAGATATGGGACGCGGTGTATGACCTTCGAACGGCGCATTCGAAGAAGGAGTGGATCCGACAGGACTATTATGAGCAGATCTTGGAGAAGATGGATGCTCCTGTGTTCAAACAAAAATCAGAAAAAGCGAAGGCGAACCGACGGGCCGCGGGGCTATATATGGGGGGATCAAGGTCCCAAGCAGCAACGCTTATATATCTGGTGAGATACTACACATTCATTCTACTATCTAATTCGGTACTATTAATATACTTAATTAATTAATTTTACGAATATTTCGTATGCAGACCCAGCGGGCGTTGAAGGAAGGAAAAGGGACAGAATCGGTCACCATACACGATGTATTACAGCATACCCACAAGAGGCGGAAGGACGGGAGCTTCGTCGACGAGAGGGCCAAGGAGACTGATGTAAGTACTTACGTTTATGAGATTTATGTTAGAATTATAAGTATTCAGACTATAACTTAGGTAAACTTAGGATTCAGACTATAACTTAGGTAAACATAGGATTCAGACTATAACTTAGGGAAACATATGATTTAGATTATAACTTAGGTAAACTTATAGTATAAACACATTCATTTCATAGACTGCGTATCGTGAGGCCCTTAGTCGGGTTCAACCATCTGCTGCCAAGGATGTCGACGAAACGACGCCCGCCCGGACGCCCTCTTCTACGGCCGTTCGATACGATGACATGTTCGTAGATACCATCGACGGCTTTAGGAAAGGGCGTCTGTACGGAGTCGGCTCCTTGGCACCGTTGTACGCGACGATTTCGAGATTTCTACCGCCCTCGCGGCCCCGGCAGACGTTGATGTGAGGACACAGCTTGCGCATCTGAACGAGGCGGTGTCAGACTTACGGGCGCAATTGGCCACGTACTTTTTGCGTCCTTCTACTGCTTTCGGTCCGTCTGCTGCCGGTCCTTCTACTGCTGATGTCGATCCGTCTACTGCTGCTGCCGGTCCTTCTTCCGTCGGACGTCTTTCTTTTGACCCTGCTGCCCCTATAGTACCGCCTCCTGCTGTGACAGATCTCCTTGACCTGATGTCGTCGGAGTAGCTACGCCAACTTCCAAACCATATCTTCGACGGATTGCCGCCATACATGGTAGATGTGTATATGTGTCGGGCGCAGCAGGGAGTACCACCAGTGGATGATCAAACTCCTCCTCCTTGATGTATTATATTTGGATAGTTTGACATCTTTTTAAATATTGAATATTTGTATGTTTTATGTGTGGATAATTTTAAATAATGGATAATGCTGAACATTTGGATAATTGGTGTGTGATTTATGTTGGTTTGTGTGATGTATTTGTGATGGATTGTATATTGGTGTGTGATATATATTGGTTTGTTGGTTTCTGTGATGTGTGATGCATATTGTGATTTTTCGATGTTTCAGATGTTGTGTGAACAGGGAAATGCTCTGATTTATGCAATGTTTTTCAAAAATTACCCAGTTGGTGACGGACTAGCGGCTACTTGTTGACGAATTATCCGTCGCTAACTGGAATATTCCCAGTTAGCGATGGGTGGCGACGACCTGTCGACGGAATATCCGTCGCTAACTGGAGATATTCTCAGTTAGCGACGGGTTGGCGACTACGGATCGACGGGATATCCGTCGGCAAGGTACTGTAAATATGAAAGATTCACAGAACCTTAGCGACGGGCACTCCATCGCTATTTAGTCGCTCATAGTTGGTAAAGGTATAGTGACGGACTTTTTGTCACCATTTTTACGACTGATTGCCGACGGCGTAGCGGAGGAATATCCGTCGCCAAGGTTCTGGAAACATAGAAGATTTCCAGAACTGGATCGATGGATGAACCGCTGCTAGTCCGTCGAAAGGTAGCGACGAAAAGCGACGCTTTAGCGACGGAGTTTGCGTATCAGAAACTCTCTGATACGCTATTACCGACGCATTTTCGACGGATGGCCGACGGATAAACCCGTCGGTAAGACGATGTATTACTTACTATCTGATACTTGATTTGAGGGAAAGCCATAGGCCAGTCGTCGCTAATTGTACAAAATTGGCTGCCAGAAATTTGTCGTTCAGTCGTCGCTTGGCGACAACTTGGCGACGGATTGTTTTTAGCAACGAGTAATATTTCGACGGATTTATTTGACCCAAATCCGTCGGCAAACCGTCGATAAGCTGATTTACCGACTAGTTAGCGACGGATATGGCCGTCGCTAAAACGTTGAATTTTGGTAGTGACAACTTACCATATAGCTTCTTCTTCCTCAATGTCTCCAAGACTATTCGTAAGTGATGCTCATGTTCTTATTTAGTCTTCAAATAGATCACAATGTCATCAATAAAGACTACTATAAACTGGTCCAGGTACTCAAGGAAGACCTTGTTCATGAGGTTCATGAACACTGCTGGGGTATTTGTAAGAAAAAAAGGTATGACCAAGAACTCATATTATCCACATGTGATATTGAATGCCGTCTTTGGGATGTATTCATTCCTCACTTTGACTTGGTGATATCCAGACCTGAGATCAATATTCGAGAAGACCTTCGCTCCGCTCAACCGGTCGAATAGGTCGTCAATTCTGGGCAGAGGATACTTATTCTTGATGGTGATGTTGTTCAGTACCCGGTAGTCTATGCACATCCGGACCGTTCTGTCCTTCTTGGAAAGAAATAAGACCGGTGCCCCCCAGGATGAAGCTTCACTTCTGATGAATCCTTGGGCCTTGAGCTCGTCGATCTGATCCTTCATCTTCTTGGCCTCCTTGGGGTTGACTCTGTAGCATCGTTGTGAGATAGGGGAAGAGCCAGGTACTAGGTCGATGGTGAACTCCATGTCACGATCAGGGGGTAATCCTGGAAGATTATCGGGAAAGATATATAGAAATTCTGCTATAAGGGGATGAGGGGGTCCGATATCTTCTGTGATGGAGGTGTAGGAGACATATCCCATGCTCTCCGGTGCTCGAGCCACCTCAAACTTGGGTCCTCCGAGTGGACTAAAGATGACACAACCCCGGTGATAGTCTATCAGGGCATATTGCTTACTAAGCCAGTCCATCCCCAGGACTATATCGTAGTTAGGAAGAGACATTACTAGAAGGGGTGCTAGGAAAGTATGACCTGAGATAGTGATAGGGCAGGTGCAAGCCTCCGTGATTGGGATAGGTCCACCTCCGATCATTACTCTACAAATCATCTTACTACATCCTACATCTATGTGATATGCAGCAATGAAGTTCGATGATATGAAGCTGTGTGAAGCCCAGAATCAAATAAAGCTAAAGTCGGGTGCGAGTGTAATAAAATAGCACCTGTGATGACATCTTCTTCAGTCTCTGGCTCCAGTTCCAGTTTTATTGAATGTCGTTGGACAGTCCTTAACCTGGTGGGTGGCAGATCCACAAGCAAGGCAGTATCCCAGCTTCTTTCTGCAGATATCCATGGTGTGACCGGGCCTTTTTCAATAGGCACAGTTGGTTGTCTTCTGTTGATGGTACTGGGGTGCCTTGTTGGGTGCTGCTGGCTTCTGTTGCTGCTGGCTGCTGTTGCTATTATTGCTGTTGAGGGTAAGAGGGCCTATTGTTGTTGTTGGGCCTCTTGTTGTTTCCCTCGTAGTTGCTGCTGGATCCTGGGTGCTCCCTCTTGGGTCGGGCAGGCGAACAGGCCTTAAAATCTTGAGCCACTTTCAGCATCTTGTCATAAGTCTTCGCACGATTTGTAGCTACCAAGGTGCAGATCTCCTCTTGCAATCCGTGCCAAAGTTTTTTAGCACATTCTACTAGGTCTTCTACTAGACGAGGCACAAATCTGTCAAGCCGGTTGAACTCAACTGCGTACTCCTCGATAGTGCGATCTCCCTACTTCAGATCATGAAATTGCCTTCCCATAGCTTCTAGGATGGCTTCCGAAAAGAACTTCCGCTTGAACTACTTCTTGAAGGAACACCAGGAGGTTCCTCTAGTCTGGTATCTTGGCTCATTCATGTACCAAATGCTGGCCAGATCCCTGAGCTGTAGAGCGATAGCCTCTACCATAAGGTCGACAAGGAGTCGAACGATGCTAAGAAGTCGCTCCATATCATCCAGCCACTCATCTGCGTAGATGATGCCCTTTATTCCTTTGAAAGGGTACAGGTCCAACTTCTTGAAGTTCTCAATGTTTTCGACCTTTTCCTGGATAACAGGCTTCTTATCAGACTTGAGTTTCTCCAATGAAACATAAAACTTTAAAATTATTCTTTTTTTACCTTAGCAGGCCTCTGATCGAACTGAGATGAATCTAATGCTGCCATTGCCACATTATGGGTATTCTCCATGCCCTCTCTCATAATCGTGGTCTGCTCGCGATTAGCTTAGCTTGAGCCCTTTGGGCCTCAAGAACTCTTCGTAGCAGGCCTACGAGCTCGACGGGGTCCACTGGCACATATGGAGCAGCGAAAGAATTCACATCAGCAGGTGGTGGTATGGTCCTCGGAGGAATCGGGGATGCTGCATGCACTGTGGAGGTATACGTAGTACGGGGAGCCTGTGCAGCATGAGGGCGATCAGTGAGCTGCAACGGAGAAGGGTCGGATTGGGCCTGAGTAGGGGTGTGCTCAGAGGATGAAACCTCTTCGATGGCAGGCCCAGAATGGGTTGTCTTTTCCTTCGTCATCCTCTGAAAGGTTTATGTACAAACATAAGCAAGGTAACCTATGAAACTATAAGCAAGCAAAAATAGATTATATAAATAGATAAATTCGGTCCTATGTTGAGACGGGATAGAAATAGTCTAAGTGTTCTAATTGTTTTTAGAGTCTGTTTTCCTAAAGTCATTCTTAACCTAAAGTCACATTGTAGGACTGCATGTTTGTCTAGACTAAGTTGACTAGACCAAATTTGCAGAACCTAGACTTGTATGGGCCACCACTGAAAAAATATCACGACCCGATCCCAAGATACTGGTTCCAGTCGGATCATGCCCAGCCTGAACCATTGTGAGACGGTGGCAGTAAGTTGTATCAAGCAGTAGTAACTCAAGCACAACATTCTAGGCTGTGGAAAATAAAACTTTATTTAAAACATTGAAATTGGAACCAAGAGTTTAATTGGAACAACATAAAAGCAGGAAACATTCATTTATTACAACTTGTTCATTTTATTACAACTCTAAAGAAGGAAAAATTAACAGAAAGGTGCATCTAGAACTCCTGGGTCCCTTGTCCGGGTTCGGCGATCTCCTCGGAACCCAAGTCGGGCCCATAGTAAGAACTAAAAGCCGCTCCTCGTCATCGCAGTCACCTAAAATATTGGTCTCCAGTCAGGAGGCGAACAAGAACATACATATCCATTCCAGTATCTTAATAAAAAATTAAAAAGAGACAATAAACAATTTTATAACATAATTTATTTTCTTAATAATAATAAAGAAGCAGTGAAGCAGTAAATTTTTGGAAATAAATATGATGCAACCTACAACTAGCAGTAGTTTTTTGATCGTGCAATATCATGTGGCCGGTTGGGGATGGAGGCAATATGTGTTCTAGTGAACACGGTCCGGCTTCAACCCAAGTGAGGTAGGGCTTCAGCTATCTACAATGAGGCAATAAGGGACTTTGACCACAGGTGCTAACACTATTCCCCAATCCCAATTCAATGAGTTAATGAGTCAATCAAGCAATCAATCAGATATTTGGAGGATCCCGTGAGTCAAGTGTTGATACAATGTTTCTAAGGATGCAATATATTTAATTATCAACTAAAACACAAGTTTGAATAATATGAAACTTGTCTTGGTTTTCCGATGCTTGTAAGGGAGACAGGGAAATACGGCCTCAGACTTAGGCCCTGGAACCTACATCAATTTAATAATCTGGTTTAGAAACCATTTATAAGGGTTTTAATTAATAACACCAACTATTACTTTAACGATCAATTTTTTTATTATAACTAAAATATTTTATAGAAAATAAACTATAATTTAATACTTTTAACCACGTATTATAATTGGTAACTGAAATAATTTTTCTAATAAACTATTTATTATAAATAATGTGAGAAATACTATATTTTATTTATTAGTAAATAATAAACAAGTTTTTCGTAAAACTAATATTCTAATTAGATTTACCTATAAAAATACCCAAAAAAATATATTTAAATATAAAATATACCATTTTAATAGTTATAATACTACAAGAATCTTTTATTTAGAAATACTTAATATTTTAGGAACATATTTAAGGGAAGTAATTAAATACCGTCTTAAAACTTTAATTAATACGATACTAGTACTAGTACTAGTAGTAATAATAATAATAATAATAATAATAATAATAATAATAATAATAATAATAATAATAATAATAATAATAATAATAATACACACTATTCTATAAATCCATTTATTCACAATTCTAATTTTTATGGGTTTTACAGCAAACCTTGCGGCTCTAAACCCATGCGCCCACGTTGATTGTGCGCATGAAATGGGTTCGACTCGCAATACATGTTGCTCTCCAACTAATGATCTGGGCGCATCTCATGCACTGGAACTGGATCAGGGGGTGCAACGCTCACATGACCACCCTGACGCTTAGCCCTGCCAGGCGCCTGAGAGGGGTATGAATGTGAATCTTTCCTCACACGATCTACATAATGTGATCACTTAGAGACATAGATCGGGAGAGATGACCTCCATGCACGATGTACCCCCCCCCGTGGGGCATACTTGTGCTAAGGTCACCATCAATTGCTGCTATTGTAAAACTAATGGCTGCATTACCAAGGCAGTTTGTGTTCCTGCGACTGCAACTTACTGCACATGTCCGACGTCGCCTCAGAAAGAAGATACCAATCAAGAATGAGGGAGAACCTTTGGTTGCCTCGTGCCATGTTGTCTCGAACTCATCTGCGCCCGGGAGAAAAGCAAACACCACCAACCCTTTGGCCTTGGCTAGTTCATCGAAGAGTCGGCCAAAAGGAAGCAAAGCAACAGTCCCGTCGACCAGGGTATTCCAGAGTACTCAGTTAAGGATGAAGGCTCTGGCAACAGTGCAAGCAGGGAGTGATCAGACCCCGCTTGTCTACGATAACCCTTCATTCGAGGATAAGGTTATCCATCAAGGAACTGACACCGATGTAGCTGGGGGTAGCCAGTTCGAGGCGTCAGAAGAAGCTCCTAGGCTAACCTTTCCGCAAGAAAGCGAAGCTGAGAGTGAGTGTCATGCCCCAGAACCAGAATACTGGAGAGCGGGGGACAGACACAACCAGCTACATACATTAAAGTGAATCCCGCCTCGCAATAGGGTCACGGCTGTCTAGATGCATGAGGGTTTATCTACAAGCTAACAATCTCTTAAGGTCAAGAACAAGCCTAGTGTCTCAATCTCAAACAAGCAAGTAAATGTAACAAGATGGTAGATCATCATATATATAAGATAAGGCATCTCAAATATTACATATTCAGATGATCATGAAGCTAGTCGTACAAAATGTGAAGACTACCAAGAGTTTAAGTCATACATGATCAACCCTAGGATTTGTTAATCATATTACAGCCCGTAGGCAGACAGTAAGTAAATTATGCAACATGAGCTAACACTTGCTTGGCGGCTAAACGCCTCAAAAGAATAATTTTACAATAGAGCGGGAGAGCAAAATAAAAACCCACTCGTTGCCAAGGTTTCTTCTAGTGTTCACCATCTGGCTGGAAGGCTGGAAGATGTAGCTCCCCTTCCCAAAAATTTTGAAATATTTTTATTATTATTTATTTTATTTAAATGGTGATTTTTAGATTTTTATAAGTAAATAATTAGTTAATTATTACGGTAGTTGATTTTAGCCATGATTAGGAATTGGAGTACAAGGTGACTAGAAATCGTGGCACGGATAGTGCAGTGGCGTACTTTGACTAGTGTATTAGCCCTGGTAGGGAAGACCGAGCCATAGTAATGTCCTAACTAGAAAAACCAGGCCAAGTTGTGACATGACCATTATAAATAGTTTAATTATTCATTATTATTATTATTTGACGTTTAAGTGACCCGGTTGTACCAAAATAGTCCGGACTGGACCTGAACCAAGCTCAAGCCCGGGTAGGCATATAGTGAGACCAAGGACGTCCTTGAGGACGTACTTTATCTGTATGCAAACATTTTGTATCTATTTAGGAATTAACATGTGTTTCTAGATATTTGTTATAAACGTAGAAAATAGCCATTATTAATAATAACTGGCGTTCTAGAATATATGTACAAATTTTTGGAGCCAAATAAATAGTGTGTTTGATGAGTTCACTGAAATACATTATTGGTTTAATTTCAGTTGTTATTAGGATTATTATTATTATTATTAATGTCGTTAATATTATTATTAAATAATATTATTTTACAATTATTGGTTATAATTATTTTATTGTCAAATAAATATTATAGTATATGTGTTCATATTTATGTAGGTAGGCCCTACACTAGGTGGTAAAAAGTGTTGAGTTTTATTTGGATATTATGAAGATTATCAAATAAGTATATATGTGAACATATAAATGTGTATGTATATATAAATATAAATATTATATATGTGTGTATGTGTATATATATATAAATATATATATATATATGTGTGTATGTGTATATATATATAAATTTATATATATTGTATATGAGTATATTTTATATATATATATATATATATATATATATATATATATATATATATATATTATATATATATATATATATATATATATATATATATATATATATATTCTTTAAATATATATATATATATATATATATATATATATAATATATATATATATATATATATATATATATATATATATATATATATATATATATATATATGCTAATAAAGAAATAGAAAAATAAAAAGAAAAGCAAAAGAAAGCAGCAACAACCCAAAGCCCAGCCCGAGCCCTAAGCCCACTCGGCCAAAACCCAAGCGAGCCCGACCTTTCCTCCCTCCGCTCATTTTTGATTCGAAACATATATAGTCGAGAGAAGAGAGGGGAAAACCCTAGCTCTAAACCCACGCCGCGTCGACCCAGCCACCCTGGACGAACTTTCCAGTCCCAGCGACCACCCCACGGCCACCGGACGGTCGCCGCGCACACCGGAGAGGACAGCAGTCGCGACAGCATCAGCGGTTGCAGCAGCAACGCAGTTTGAAGAAACCACTTTCGCGTGGTAATTTGACTATGACCACTCAACCTTTTCTCGAGACGATTGGTCAGGTTAGATCACGACCTAACCCTCTTGAACTCTGGTTAGTTAGATTATTTTGATACGAATTTGTTCGATTGTAAATCGAGTTCCAAAACTCGAAAAAACCTACTTTTGTAGATATTAAAACAGAACCCCAACTATTCCAAACCCCCTATTTAGAAGGCAGATTTTTGTCGATCAGCATAGAATTTAGGAAATTACCTAAGCAGTTTTAAAGAAAACATATACACAATTGAAACTCCTTTTATAGTTCTGGGATTCATCCAGTTAATACAAGGTTATTTGATTGCAAAAATCGTGAAAAAACATATTTTCGAAAAACTAAAATATAGAAATTCCTTCGATATGACGTGCGTTCCGCCAATCCGGGCGACTGTGGTCGCGAACCGAAAGCATCGAAAGGTGCGTAACGGCTTCGTGGACGTGTGGACATTGATGGAATTCAAATTGGTTGCGTGTGCGCGACGAATTTGATGCGTATCCGTCGAAATTCACCGTATCGACCTTTGTGCAAATTTCCCAATTACTTTGTGCACGTTCATCAGATTGAGATGAAACTTATGCCAACATGACCGTATCATTTTTCTGGTCCTGTATGCCAAGTCTGGTTCCATTCTGAGACAGTTGACCGGATCGCCGTTTTACGGGCCCTACGGTCCGACTTAACGGGTGATTTTGTGCGTGGCCCGCCGGAATCCAACTTTGGACATACGGTTAGATTCGTATCAGAAAACTGGACCTGTTAACATATAGTTTGATGACTTTAGAGACCATAGACTTTGGCACGCTTTTCGGTACAAAGCGGGTCCAACGGCGGACACCGTTTTGACCCAAAATTACCGTTTTGCCCCTGTGTCCAGAATTGGACTTAAGAACAGGCAATCCTAGCTAATTTGACTATTCTAAAAATGTTAGTAATGTCTATTTTAGCATCCAAAGATTTTTTGCATGTGTTGACTTTAGTGACTCATCTGAGTGGTTGTATTATCGGTTTTACCAGCAAAGGACCTCAGGCAACTGCACTTTCTGATTGCATTCGATTCATAGTAGTCTTTTTATTTCATGTTTATACATATGTCTTGCTGCTTGTTGACACGTTCGTCACACGGAGATTAGTATCATGGATTTATTATACATTCTTGACTGTCATTTTTATGATTACTATGCTTGCGACCTGATTCCTTGATTACTAGCTGGGCGGAGAAATATCTTAGTAGGCATGTGAACTACCCCTTACCCATCCCAATATGTCTGATTTTGAATGATAGCAGCTCCACACAACACGTGCAGGGTACCGTATTTACCCCTTAGCCGTTCACATGTCGAACAAGATATTTCAAAACACATAGATAGTTGTCTTTTATTTGTTTCCTGGTTTCTTCACCGCTTGTCATGTCATCAGTTTACTTTCTAGTTTTCATCTCACATATGTTATTTTTATGTCTTGTGAATTCTATTGTATTTTTGTATTGCCGTCGGTTTGTGTACTTGTTCCATTCCTGACTTGAAACTAACATTTTTCAGGTTAGCTGTGGCTTCACTTAGCTTTAGGAGATACGGGTGTACATGCAGACAGAAACCTAGAAATAGATAGCAGTTATATCATTTTCACTAATTGTGAGAACCTTGTACTTTCTTTAAAAAGATAAATATTGTAAATGTTGTAATAAATTTAGAAACGTGAATGAGCAATAAATATTATTCTTTTTATGATTTTGAGCATCTTGGCCGTGACAGCGTTCTACCGCCAACTCTACGGCGTAGGCTGGCTTGGACACGTCTCGTATTCGAAAAAGTGGGTACGGGTCGTGACAAATTTTTGTGGTGGCCCATACAGGTCCGTTTTCGTAAAATATACAAACTCGTGATGGTACGTTAGTCGTACTATTGCGAGCCTACGACTAGAAAATGCTCATTCATAACTTAGGGTTAAATTGATTTAAGAGAATGACTAGGACTAGGAGTCCCTTGTCCAAATTGACCGCTGGATAGTTAAGGTTGTCAGATAGGCCATACAATTTAGATAAGGAATTATTGAATTTAGATAACTTGCCAGATCTCTATAGATACAATATTACTTTTGATATGACATTATGATCCAATGTGGATATACTATTCACTTGGTAAGATAGGCTTCCCTAGAATTAAGGCTTTAATCTTGATAAACTGTTCAATTTTTCTTTTGCTCTATTTAGATATAAATCTTATATCATAAGTTAGAATTGCCTATTTAAAATCCTATTTTGCTGAAAGGAATTAGTTTATAATTTCTGATTCTGTTATTCGTATACGAATCTCGAGGTAGATTTGATTCAAAGTTTTCCCTCAACCATTTGAAATACATATGAAATAAAGATTATGATTTTCTTACTTCTCTTGTCTTCAGTTATTTTCTCCCCGATCAATCTTTTACTTTAAGGATTGAGACTTATAGGCAGATGTTTACGCTTTCTATCATAGTCAACTTGTTTGAATCTCTAGCAGCTCCTTGAAGTTCTTAGGAATATAGTTAGAGTAATTTAACGACTGCAATGGTTAGCCAGCAGCGCACTGGCGAGGCACGACCCATAGAGTGGAAAACTATTTCAAGAAAATCGTAGGTTATGGAACATTGCTAAAACTATATCTTCATTGACCTCCTTAGACCTCGTGTCAATATAAGGTAGAGTATCTGATAGCATATCACATCTGAATCATGGAACCAAGGGTTTACCACAGCCAGAGTATACGGGCGGGGCATAATTCTCGGTAAAATGACTTCAGACGTGATTACAAGTCTAGGATACTATAGAGGACAGGAAAATGCCCTGTATGTCTCCTAAGATCCAAAGCCAATACTATTAAAGTTCTGTAAGTTGGGTAGCCTGTCTCCCAACCTAGCATTCCGTGGTCCTTGTGATCTATTAACGAGGTAATTGACTGACACTAATAGGTTTACCTAGAATATAGAATTTAGAGGTCCATAACCCATTAGTCGACCAAGGCCTTATGGATAAGAAGATAGTAGGATGACTGTATAAGCAATAACACCAGGTAAGGTTTTGATTCACATAAAACTCTAACTACTTATTCCTCCTTTCAAAAATTTTGTATACTTGTATTTTGACTATCTTGACCAATGCTGCTATTACAGCCTAGTTTTGCAAGCTTACTCTTTTATCGAGCTTAATTCAAGACATGTTTATTAGGGACGCCTACTAACATATTGTCTAATCAGAATCAGTGTATTGTGGTCTGATCAACCATGATGCATTTGGTTCGCTCTTCATTTAATTACCCTACATGGATTGAGATGTAGATGTCTCTAGGATCTCATCCGCGACTGTATTGACAATTCCTCTTGAATTATACATTCGCCTTTGAATTAGGTAATTGTATTCAGTGACATCTTTCTTGAACTCTTTATTATTTTTATCTTTCGCTGATTTGGAAAGACAAAAGCTCGTAATTGGTAGATAGATACAGATTATCCCCCATGACTATGATAGTCGTATATACAAGTATAGCTACCATCCGCCAGCCATGTGACTATAACCTTGCCTCGAGTTACTTGTTCTCCCCTCGACCCAAAACCTACTATCATGATCTTCTAGTCCTTGGAGTCTGAGAATGATTATGATCTTTCCTGTGATCAAATCACCAACCTAGGAGACTAACTATTCGCAAGAAACAATTCATAGTGAGTCTCTAAATATTTTCTTGAATATTGCCTTAACTAGCAATCCTTATGCCTTAGCTCAACCTTTCCTCGACCAAGCCCGTAGTTTAGACATGAGAGGAATAGACAAAAACATAAACAGTTACCATGACTATAATAAACACCCGTTCCTGAGATTAGAGATCCAACAGGTATTATTCTAGTTATACAATTTTATTTTTTAAGATGTGACTTAGCATTAGAATATCGCAGTCACTAGCTTAGCCAATATCATAGCTTAAATACCATGTCATATTATGATCTACCAGTTATCACCAGCAATACATGATCACTACAGCCCAGACCACTAGAACCCTTGTGACAATAGTCTGGCAGGTTCAAAAAAAATAGAAATTCATGACTCAGCTGTTAGAAATCTCTTCATATGATGTGCCTTAGAGTTGGTTACCCCGTCAATAACTCTTGTATACTATTAACGAGTAAATCATTCTATTTTATCGACCATGTGTCATTGTACACGCTCGTTTTCCATTTATTGAGGAACGATCCTTGACTTGACTTATATCTACCGTAACCCGTTACGCCGTACCTTATTCTTTATTAACAAGAGTCGAGGTACTATATCCGGACTTTGGAATCCTTCTAACCTTATTATTCCTAAAACCATGTCCTAGCCTCTAAGGTAAGTAGACTGTAAGCCTTCTAAGATTTTAGGATATAGGAGGATTATCGATTGATTAGAATAATTTTCATTAGGATGACAATTAGTGCCCCATGGACTCCCACTTTCCATTTAGATCATTTTGTGTCCCCGGCCGTGTCATTAATATTCGGAGCACGAGACCAGCTGTTACCTTCCAACAAATTTTACATGCAAGATCTAGACGAATCCACCTTCATCTAGGTATATCATGTCCCACTCAAACATGTCCCCTTGTACTCTATTTTTATGGTACGACTTTCAGGCCAAAAGGACTAGCTATAACCCTTACCATAATACCGGTATACTTCCCGATTTCTACTAGAGCCTCAACCTTGACTCAATTCATTCGACCCAATATATGATTGTGATTTACTCGAAGCCACTATGCACATGCCACTAGTGTGCCACCCAATTGAGGCCTCATCTGCTACTTAAACACAAAAGTCACTGAAGGCGTATTTTTAGACTTTAGGGACTTAGATAACCAACCTGACTGGTAACTAGCTCAACCACTGGGGTGGAAACCTATTCTAGGTTACCCTAACCTAGTAGAAATGGTTTTATCATTGGGATCTTGTCCAGCCAATATAGATTGAAATCCAAGGTTCATCCAATCAACGATTGATGTCCAATCAGGGAACCCATTAAGACCAGTAAAACCCATCCATACATACCACCATATTTGGACTATAAAATTGAACTAATTAAAATAGGTCCCTATACCTATTATGTAGTCTCAACCTCTTAGAATGTAAAGTCATTCGTAACCCTTATTCCATCTACCTGGAAGTCACGATACGATCTTGTATTCTATTTATATTCCTTGCTCGTGTGTTTAAATAACCATAGAAAAGATCACAATCTTGATTTCTCAAATTTCGTTCTATTATGGAACCTTGTTTAGATTAATTTCGAGAACAGAACTTCTATATTGCATGGATTGAAAGCCTCTCTAAGAAATGAAGGGTTCTTCGATTTAGCAAGTGACTGGACTAGAGTAGCCCAATCTAGCAAATAATTTAATGGTTCATAAACTTTCTTTCTATCTGCATCATTGGAAACTTTCTACCGCTCTGAAACTTTATATTTGCTCTCGATTATTCTTCCTTATCTTCCTGCCCTTCTTATTTCAGAGCGACGAATGGTCATGCTTATTAGAATTTATCAATATTTATTAGCTACTTGTGTAAATTTTTTGCTTGTTAAATTTTGAGTTGCTTGATAGGTAAGAGAGGATTATAGATGCCATATGCCCTAGATATCTGTGGGTAGGACTATTAACAACCAGTTAGATGGTTATAAGGTTTTAATGACCTGTGTTTCGAGAGAGTAGTATGACCAAAGGTGGGTAGAAGTCCTCGAGGTTATGTAGTTACAAGATGGCTAGGAGGAGGATATAAACTATTTTGAGGAATTAAAATTTGAGGAGATTAAGGTTAAGATAGACTTTCTTTTTGAATTTTAAGAATAATTACGAATTAGAATTTCGAGGACGAAATTATTTTTAAGGTGGGTAGATTTGTAGCTCCTCTTCCCAAAATTTTTGAAATATTATTATTATTTATTTTATTTAAATGGTGATTTTTAGATTTTTATAAATAATAATTAGTTAATTATTACGGTAGATGATTTTAGCCATGGTTAGGAATTGGAGTACAAGGTGACTAGAAATCGTGGCACGGATAGTGCAGTGGAGTGCTTTGACTAGTGTATTAGTCCTGGTAGGGAAGGCCGAGCCATAGTGATGTCCTAACTAGAAAAACCAGGCCAAGTTGTGACATGACCATTATAAATAGTTTAATTATTTATTATTATTATTATTTGACGTTTAAGTGACCCGGTTGTACCAAAATAGTCCGGACTGGATGCGAACCAAGCTCAAGCCCGGGTAGGCATGTAGTGAGACCAAGGACGTCCTTGAGGATGTACTTTATCTGTATGCAAATATTTTGTATCTATTTAGGAATTAACAGATATTTCCAGATATTTGCTATAAACGTAGAATATAGCCAGTATTAATAATAACTGGCATTCTGGAATATATGTACAAATTTCTGGAGCCAAATAAATGGTGTGTTTGATGAGTTCACTGAAATACATTATTGGTTTAATTTCAGTTGTTATTAGGATTATTATTATTATTAATGTTGTTGATGTTATTATTAAATAATATTATTTTACAATTATTAGTTATAATTATTTTATTGTCAAATAAATATTATAGTATATGTATTCATATTTATGTAGGTAGGCCCTATACTAGGTGGTAAAAAGTATTGAGGTTTATTTGGATATTATGAAGATTATCAAATAAGTATATATGTGAACATATAAATGTGTATGTATATATAAATATAAATATTATATATGTGTGTATGTGTATGTATATATAAATGTAAATATTATATATGTGTGTATGTGTATATATATATAAATATATATATTGTATATGGGTATGTATAGATAAATATATATGTATATGTGTGTATATATATATATATATATATATATATATATATATATATATATATATATATATATATATAAATATATATATATATATATAAAATATATATATATATATATATATATATATATATATATATATATATAAAATATATATATATATATAAAATATATATATATATATATATATATATATATATATATATATATATATATATATATATATATATAAATATATATATATATATATATAAATATATATATATATATATATATATATATATATATATATATATATATATATATATATATATATATATACACACACATATATATATATATATATATATATATATATTTTATATATATATATATATAAATATATATATATATATATATATATATATATATATATATATATATATATATATATATATATATATATATATATATATATATATATATTTTATATATATATATGTGTGTGTGTGTGTGTATAAAAAAATACATATATATATATATATGCTAATAAAGAAATAGAAAAAAAAGAAAAGCAAAAGAAAGCAGCAACAACCCCAAGCCCAGCCCGAGCGCTAAGCCCACTCGGCCAAAACCCAAGCGAGCCCGACCTTTCCTCCCCCCGCTCATTTTTGATTCGGCACATATATAGTCAAGAGAAGAGAGGGGAAAACCCTAGCTCTAAACCCACGCTGCGTCGACCCAGCCACCCTGGACAAACTTTCCAGTCCCGGCGACCACCCCACGGCCGCCGTGCGCACCGGAGAGGACAGCAGCCGCGACAGCATCAGCGGTTGCAGCAGCAGCGCAGTTTGAGGAAGCCACTTTCGCGTGGTGATTTTACTGCGACCACTCAACCGTTTCTCGAGACGATTGGTCAGGTTAGATCACGACCTAACCCTCTTGAACTCTGGTTAGTTAGATTATTTTGATACGTATTAGTTCGATTGTAAATCGAGTTCCAAAACTCAGAAAAACCCACTTTTGTAGATACTAAAACAGAACCCCAACATTCCAAACCCCAGATTTAGAAGGCAGATTTCTGTCAATCTGCATAGAATTTAGGAAATTCCCTTAGCAGTTTTAAAGAAAACATATAAACGATTGAAACTCCTTTTATAGTTCTGGGATTCATCCAGTTAATACAAGGTTATTTGATTGCAAAAATCGTGAAAAAATATGTTTTCGAAAAACTGAAATATAGAAATTCCTTCGATGCGACGTGCATCCCGCCAATCCGGACGACGTGGACGCGAAACGAAAGCATCGAAAGGTGCGTAATGGCTTCGTGTATGTGTGGGCTTTGACGGAATTCAAATTAGTTGCGTGTGCACGACGAATTTGATGCGTATCCGTCAAAATTTACCGTATCGACCTCTGTGCAAATTTTCTAATTACTTTGTGCACGGTCATCAGATCGAGATAAAACTTATGCCAACAGGACCATATCGTTTTTCTGGTCCTGTATGCCAAGTTTGGTCCCATTCTGAAATAGTTGACTGGATCGCCGTTTTACGGGCCCCACGGTCCGACTCAACGGGTGATTTTGTGCGTTGCCCGCCGGAATCTAACTTTAGACATACGGTTGGGTTCGTATTAGAAAACCGGACCTGTTGACATATAGTTTGACGACTTTAGAGACCATAGACTTTGGCACGTTTTTTGGTACAAAGCGGGTCCAACGGCGGACACCATTTTGACCCAAAATTACCGTTTTGCTCCTGTGTCCAGAATTGGACTTAAGGACAGACAATCCTAGCTAATTTTACTATTCTAAAAATGTTGGTAATGTCTATTTTAGCATCCAGAGACTTTTTGTATGTGTTGACTTTAGTGACTCATCTGAGTGGTTGTATTATCGGTTTCACCAGCAAAGGACCTCAGGCAAGTGTACTTTCTGATTGCTTTTGATTCATAGTAGTCTTTTCATTTCATGTTTATACATATGTCTTGCTGCTTGTTGACACGCTCGTCACACGGAGATTAGTATCATGGATTTATTATATATTCTTGACTGTCATTTTTATGATTACCATGCTTGCGACCTGATTCCATGATTACTAGCTGGACGGGAAAAATATCTTAGTAGGCGTGTAAACTACCCCTTACCTATCCCAATATGTCTGATCTTGACTGATAGCAGCTGCACACGACACGTGCAGGGTGCCGTATTTATCCCTTAGCCGTTCATATATCGAACAAGATATTTCAAAACACATAGATAGTTGTCTTTTATTTGTTTCCTGGTTTTCTTCACCGCTTGCCTTGTCATCAGTTTACTTTATAATTTTCATCTCACATATGTTATTTTCATGTCTTGTGAATTCTATTATGTTTTTGCATTGTCGTCGGTTTGTGTACTTGTTCCATTCCTGACTGAAAACCAACATTTTTCAGGTTAGCTGTGGCTTCACTTAGCTTTGGGAGATACGGGTGTACATGCAGATAGAAACCTAAAAATAGATAGCAGTTGTATCATTTTTACTAATTATGAGAACCTTGTACTTTCTTTAAGAAGATAAATGTTGTAAATGTTGTAATAAATTTAGAAATGTGAATGAGCAATAAATGTTATTCTTTTTATGATTTTGATCTTGGCCGTGACAGCGTTCTACTGCCGACTTTGCGGCGTAGGCTGGCTTGGACACATTTTGTATCCGAAAAAGCGGGTGCGGGTCGTGACAGGAGATCCTCGGGAGCTACTTCGAAATCTGGCCATACAAAACCATCTGGGTCAGACCCCAGAAAGAGCAAGTGCCACAAGGTAGGCTTCAATTAAGAACTAAAACGAGCATATTAGCACATGATACATAAAGGATAACGAAAAACATGAGTTAGAAAAAATAGGGTGATAAACGATAAGATAACTAAAGGACTATTCCAGTAACCAAGTTACAACCCGTAAACCAAACAAGGACCGGGGTTGTAATCCTTCACCTGAGCAGAACTTAGTCTCTAACCAATTATTGAATAAGTAAAGCATAACAGTAACGGACTGAAGTAACCATGTACTAGCCTTGTCTAGGAAAGACTAGACTAGACTCCATCCATCAATTACGGCCAAACAATGAGTACGGCTTGATACTTTAACTAACTAGGGTTATCACAAGCCTAGTTACTAATAAGATGCATTGAGATGTTCCAACAGCCACAAGCCCTGCAGACTTAATCTAGGTTATCCAGTTGCAAGTTGAGAGAGTTGGAATAGGTGATTTGGGGGGCAACACATGACAGTGTGCTGGAAATGTACCCTACTCGACGGCAGGCTACAAGTCCAATTAAAGCACCCATATAACGAAACTGCTTGTAGTTGGGAAACCTCTTCATGGACTACTTGATCAATCTAGTCATTATCCTAGTCAGATTCAGTATAAATCCCTGACCGTGGTAACTAGGAATCCATGTCCTGGACATGATGCAAGACGAGACATGTAGCTTATACAAGCACAATATAGCCGTCGCAACAGCATATCAAGATTATCATGTTAGGTTACTTATCAAGTCAAGAGTGTGTCACAACAGACCACCATCAAGAATTATCATACCAAGTTACTTGTCAAGAGTGCACCACGATGGGTCACTATCAAGAATTATTATGTCAAGTTACTTGTCAAGAGTGTAGGGTCACAATCAAGAATTATCATGTCAAGTTACTTGTTACTTGTTAAGAGTGCGCCTTAACAGGCAACTATCGTGTTCTATCCTTACATTATCATGAATGATAGAAACTTGCATAAAATAGCTAGTAACATATTCTTGAAGCCAAGAAAAAGGTCTACAACTTTCATGTTGGGAGTTAGGAGAAAATTCTGGCCACAAATCAGCCAAATAGGGCATAAAACAACTAAAAACAACCAAAATAGGCACTATACGGCCAGGCACTATGCATCTATACGGACTGGCACTATGCGGCCAGGTACTATGCAGCTATGCGGACTGGCACTATGCGGCCAATACTATGCAGCTATGCGGACTGGCACTATGCGGCCAAGCACTATGCATCTATACGGACTGGCACTATGAGGCCAGGCACTATACATCTATGTGGATCGGCACTATGCGGCCAGCACTATTCATCGTCCCTGCCAGGACCAGGACAGATGAAGATAGAAGATGTCCAAATCTTATTTTAGCCATAACTTCCTCAAAATAAGTCAAAATCTAACTTTTCAAGGGTCCATTTTGGGTAAAATTGAATTCTCTACAACATAGAACAATCAAAACTTAAAAATAATGAAATTTGGTAGATCAAAACCTAAGAAAATCGAAAATGCTACAAACTTAGATCTACAAAAATCTATCGGTCCAAACCGAAAACTCTAAGTTCTAAAGATGCTTAGAATCATGTAGAGAATGATAGACTAATAAAATGGAAGATCCATCATAAAGTAAGTTGCACTTGCCTAAGCTCTCTAGGTTGGTGGAAGAGTAATGGAGGAAGAAGAAGAAGAAGAAATAAATGGAAGTAATAAAGAGAGAGAAAGGGGTGGTTGGGTTTTATAAAGAGAGGGGATGGTTCAACATGTTGAACCAGCCATCAAAATAAACCAAACCAAGCCATCCAAAGTAAGTCAAGTTGGACCAACCCAAGCCAAGGTCAACCCTAGTCAAGATACATCAAGGCAAGCAATAAATAAATACGAAAATACAGTAAAAAAATATGGGTCAAAATCAGTATACGTACACTTAAATACTTATAACAGAAAACGGAAGTGACAACTCTACCCACCTTAAAAGAATTCCGTCCTTGGAATTTAATCAAGAGGCTAGAGATATTGGGGCAAGCCATACTAAAGCACAAGCAATCTACGATTAACAATCAATCAAACAACCATTCATGCAAGCAAAGAATTAAAAGCATAAGGCATAAGGAAGACATTATACCTTATGATTCAAACAGGTATGGATATCGCGAGCGGATATCATCCTCACGCTCCCACCTTGACTCACCTAAAGAGTGGTGACCCCAAGCAACACGGACTAAACTAATAGTCTTGTTCTTGAGTACCTTCTCTCTTCGGTCCAATATGGATACAGGCCTTTTCTCATACGATAGGTTAGTACCAATAACCAATTTCGAATGATCAAGGGTATGGCTCGGATCCGGGATATACCGTCACAATTGGGATATATGGAACACGTCATGTACCTTACGTAACGACGGTAGAAGAGCGAGACGATAGGACACATCACCTACTCGTTCGAGAATGTCAAATGACCCTATCTACCTAGGACTAAGCTTTCCCCGTACGCCGAATCGAATAACGTCATGGGTAGACGAGATCCTAAGGAACACGTGGTCGCCGACTGAAAACTCAAGGGGATGCCGATAAGAATCGGCCCAATGGCGTTGGCGATCTTGGGCAACTCAAAGATGATCTTTGACTTATCTGACCACCTCGATTGTCTGCATAACCATCTCTAGACCAAGCATCTGCCTCTCACCTATATCATTCCTGGCTAACGGGGATCTGCACTTTCTGTCATACAGTGTTTCAAAGGGTGCCATCTGGATACTGGCCTGGAAACTGTTGTTATAGGAGATCTCCACTAGGTGCAGGTGATCTTCCCACGAACCACCGAAGTCCAGCGTACAAGATCGCAATATATCTTCAAGAGTCTGAATCGTGTGCTCTGACTGGCCATCTGTCTGTGGATGATATGCTGAACTGAACTTAAGATGAGTCCCCAAACTCTCTTGAAGGCTCCACCAAAAGTGTGATATGATACTAACTGGCACTCCATGCAATCTGACAATCTGCCTGAGGTACATCTCTGCTAGCTGATCCGTCGACTGACTAATTTTGAAGGGAAGAAAATAAGCTACCTTCGTGAGACGATCAACTATAACCCAGGTAGCATCTCTTCCAGCTGGGGATTTAAGTAACCCAGTTACAAAATCTATGGTAATGTGCTCCTATTTCCATTCTGGGATCAGTAAAGGTTAAAGAAGTCCAGCTGGTCTCTGATGTTCAGCCTTAACTTGTTGGCAAACTAAACATCGAAAGACAAACCTGGCTATCTCCCTCTTCATGTTATTCCACTAGAAATGCTGACGGATGTCTCGGTATCTTTGTGCCACCGGGATGAATTGAATACTGAGAACTGTGAGCCTCTGCCATGATCTCCTGTCTGATATCACCACTTGGTACACAAAGACGCCTCCCATGTCGGAGTGTACCATCCTCATGAATGCATAACTCTGCTCTCCGTCCTGCTACACATTCTACTCTAAGCTGCCGAAGCTTAGAATTCGCTGATTGCGCCATCTTGATCCTCTCAACTATACTGGACTGAACTTGCATGCTGGCCATCAATGCTATATTGGTAGGGAGAACTATCTCCATCCCCATCTTCTGAAGGTCTGTTAATAACTCTGGTTGCGCTGTTAGGAAATAAACTCCAGCTCTCCTGCTCAATGCATCCGCTACTACGTTGGCCTTCCCAGGATGATACTGCATGTTGATGTCATAATCTACAAGTAGCTCTAGCCATCTCCTCTGACGCATGTTAAGATCCTTCTGAGTAAACACATACTTAAGACTTTTGTGGTCGTTAAAAATCTCCACCCGATCTCCATACAAATAATTCCTCCACAACTTAAGTGCAAAAACCACCGCTACTAATTCTAAGTCATGGGTTGGGTAATTCCTCTCATGATCACGAAGCTGACGTAATGCATAAGCTACTACCTTACCATGTTGCATCAATACGCATCCCAATCCTCTGCCTGAAGCATCACAATAAACTGAAAATCCTCCAGTCCCATCTGGAAGCGTAAGAATGGGGGCCGTCATTAATTCTTGCTTCAACTTCTCAAATGAACTCTGACACTCTGCTGTCCAAGCAAACTACAACTCCTTACGGGTCAACCGTGTCATGGGCGTTGAAATCCGAGCAAAATCTGATACGAACTGCCGGTAATAGCCGGCCAATCCTAGATTCTGCGACGGTGCTGGAAACTGGCCTTGTCTCTATAGCTACTATCTTCTGGGGTCAACTTCTACTCCATCTCTGGTGATGATGTGACCTAAGTACGAAATACGATCAAGCTAATATTCGTACTTACTGAACTTCTCATACAACTATTGTTCCCTGAGAATCTGAAGAACTATACGAAGATGCTGCTCATGCTCTGCCTCACTCTTATTATAGACCAAGATATTGTCTATAAACACTATCATAAACTGGTCCAAATAGGGCATGAAGATATGATTCACGAGGTCCATGAATACAGCTGGCGCATTGGTCGCTCCAAATGGCATAACAAGGAACTCCCAATGTCCATATCTTGATCTGAACGCTGTCTTCAGAATGTCTTGCTCTATAACTCTGATATGATGGTACCCTGACCATAAGTCAATCTTCGAGAATACTGTCGCTCTACTGAGTTGATCGAATAAATCATCTATCCTTGGTAGAGGATATCTGTTCTTGATTGTTACAGAGTTCAAGGTACGATAATCAACACATAATCTTGACATACCATCCTTCTTTTTCATAAGAAGCATCGGGGCTCCCCAAGGCGATCCGCTAGCATGAATGAATCCCTTGGTTCTGAGTTCTTCAATCATCTTGTACAAAATCTCCAACTCTGAAGGTGCCATCTTGTAGACTCTCTCTGATACCGGTGCCGTCCCTGAAAGCAAGTCGATAGTGAACTCTATCTCTCAATCCGGTGGCATACCTGGAAGCTCTTCGAGAAATACATCGAGAAACTCTTCTACTACTCTGGGAAACCGAACTGCCTCTGCTACTGCCATTCGCAAGACTGGGGGAGAAGGTTCAGCTTCGTCTCTGGAAAAGAAAAACTCCAGTCCGCCTGGAATACCAAAAATAATCCTGCCAATATGGCAGTCTATTCTAGCATACTAATTCTTCAACCAATCTATTCCTAGGACCACATCATAATCGGCCATCGTGAATTCTATCAACCTAGCGGGACACTCTCTACCGCTAACTATGATTCGATACGAGAAAAATACTCTATCTACTCCTACAAGACCGTTACCAGTAAGTATATTGAGCCTTACTGATAATGACTCGGGCTCCAGTCCTATCCGTGTAGCGAATCATGCAGACATAAATGAATACGATGCACCCGAATCAAATAATACTGATACTGGAAAAGAGTTGACGAGAATGGTACCTGCCACCACCTCACCTGATGCCAATTCTTCTGCTACCGACAGAGCCATAACCTGACCTTGTCTTCTTGGTGCTGGTCCTCTCTACTGGAAATCTCTCTACCGGTTCTGAATCTGAGCTTGGGCATACTGCTGAGTCTGAGGCGGCAGTGGCCTCGGAGGCTGGTACTACTGCTGTACTGGTGCTGGACCCCTAACCGTTGGACCAGTTAGGTTTGATGACGATGAACTGGCTCTATTTGGACAGGACCCTATCTTGTGGTCTGGTGCCCCATAAGCCAAGCACAATCCCTGTGCTCTACGACATCCTTTATACTACATGTCCTGGCTTTCCATAATGAGTGCAGCCCATTACGGAAGACTACTTCTGTTTCTGCTGCTGAGGATACGTCGGTGCTGAGTGCTGAACCGACGAGACCGTGGTCGCCCTCCTAGGAGCTCCAATAGTTAAAGCCCTAGCTGCCGGGACTGGTGCTCATGACTGGGACATCTGCCCATGAGACCTCTTCCGTCCTCCACTTATATCTACAATCCTCTGCAAAGTATATTCATGCCTCTTCGATGCTTGCAAGACGGCATCAAACTTCTAGTGCTCAAACTGCTCCACTGATATAATGATCTCCAGGGGAGTCCCTGATGGAATCGCTGCGCTCGGTCCAATTCGGTTGCCACCAAGGTGGCAGCAAACCGACTAAGTCTAGAAAACTCGGCCGTATATCCATCGACCGTCCTTCCCATCTGCTTGAGATTAATGAATCTCGTCTGCAGATCATAGCGAGCTACTACGTCAAAATACTTCGTCTGAAATTTGTCGCTGAATATCGCCCATAAAATAGACGTCGCCAAACCAACTGCTAGCATCGTCCACCAGGTGTAGGCTAAGTCCAATAATTATAGGCACACAACGGCCACCTTCTCATCCTCAGGAATCCTAACTGCTTCCAGGATAACCTCTGTGTCCTAAAGTCATGCATCAGCAGTAATAGCATCTTCAGTTTCGTTAAAGAAAGGAGGGTTTAGGCGCTTGAAGTTGTTGGCCGCGTTGTTCCCTTGGTAACCAACTCTGCCCATGGCATCTTATATTGTCTGGTGCAGGACATTGCCCCGACGATCTTGTGATGCAAGCAATTCCCGGATGAGTCCCACCAGGGTTCTATTGTCAGGTTATGCAGGCTGGACTGGCTGAACCGGTGGCTCTTGACCCCCGGAAGGCATGACTCTGGAGGCTACCCCTGAGTGCTGGGCTTGGTCCCTAGGTTGTTGCTGGTTCACTGGAGATGCTCCACCGGGCTGATCGGTAGGACCAGGAATAATGCCACTGAAGAAATGACTTGGGAAACAATAAGGAAGGACCAAGATAGATCGAGGAAATAAGCATGTGATCAGGTCAAGATTTCAGGAAGATTAGGAGACACGAGTAGAGATCAAGGGCGAGTGATGATTGAGACATCTATTCGGTAAAATCCCCATACATCTTGATTTACAAGACCTGCATGGGCCACCACTTAAATCGTATCACGCCCCAGAACCAGAATACTAGAGAGCGGGGAACAGATACAGCCAGCTACGTACATTAAAGTGAATCCCACCTCGCAATATGCTCACGGCTGTCTAGATGCATGAGGGTTTATCTACAAGCCAACAGTCTCTTAAGGTCAAGAACAAGCCTAGTGTCTCAATCTCAAGAAAGCAAGTAAATGTAACAAGATGGTAGATCATCAGACATACAAGAAACATTACATATTCAGATGATCATGAAGCTAGTCGTACAAAATGTGAAGATTATCAAGAGTTTAAGTCATACATGATCAACCTTAGGATTTGTTAATCATGTTACAGCTCGTAGGCAGACAGTAAGTAAAGTATGCAATACGAGCTAACAATTGCTCGGCTAAACGCCTCAAAAGAATAATTTTATAATAGAGCGGGAGAGCAAAATAAAAACCCACTCGTTGCCAGGATTTCTTCTAGTGTTCACAATCTGGCTGGAAGGCTGGAAGATCCTCGGGAGCTACTCCGAAATCTGGCCATACAAAACTATCTGGGTCAGACCCCAGAAAGAGCAAGTGCCACAAGGGAGGCTTCACTTAAGAACTAAAACCAGCATATTAGCACATGATACATAAAGGATAACGAAAAACATGAGTTAGAGAAAACATGGTGATAAACGATAAGATAACTAAAGGACTATTCCAGTAACCAAGTTACAACCCGTAAACCAAACAAGGACAGGAGTTATAATCCTTCACCTGAACAGAACTTAGTCTCTAACCAATTATCAAATAAGTAAAGCATAACAGTAACGGACTGAAGTAACCATGTACTGGCCTTGTCTAGGAAAGACTAGACTAGACTCCATCCATCAATCACGGCCAAGCAATGAGTACGGCTTGATACTTTAACTAACTAGGGTTATCACAAGCCTAGTTACTAACAAGATGCATTGAGATGTTCCAACAGCCACAAGCCCTGCAGACTTAATCTAGGTTATCCAGTTGCAAGTTGAGAGAGTTGGATTAGGTGACTTGGGGGTATAACACATGATAGTGTGTTGGAAATGTGCCCTACTCAACGGCAGGCTATAAGTCCAATTAAAGCGTCCAGATAACGGGACTACCTGTAGCTGGAAAATCTCTTCAAGGACTACTTGATCAATCTAGTCATTATCCTGGTCAGATTCAGTATAAATTCCTGACCGTGGTAACTAGAAATTCATGTCCTAGACATGATGCAAGACGAGACATGTCGCTTATATAAGCAAAAATACCTATGGTGTCAAAATAAGAGTTACTTAGAAAGTCAAGATAGCCGTCGTAACAATATATCAAGATTATCATGTTAGGTTACTTATCAAGTCAAGAGTGCGTCACAACGGACCACCATCAAGAATTATCATGCCAAGTTACTTGTCAAGAGTGCACCACGATGGGTCACTATCAAGAATTATCATGTCAGGTTACTTGTCAATAGTGCACCACGACGGGTCACTATCAAGAATTATCATGTCAAGTTACTTGTTACTTGTTAAGAGTGTGCCTTAATAGGACACTATCATGTTCTATCCTTACATTATCATGAATGAGAGAAACTTGCATAAAATAGCTAGTAACATATTCTTGAAGCCAAGGAAAAGATCTACAACTTTTATGTTGGGAGTTGGAAGAAATTTTGGCCACAAATCAGCCAAATAGGACATAAAACAACTAAAATAGGAACTATGCGGCCAGGTACAATGCAGCTATACGGACTGGCACTATGCGGCCAGGCACTATGCAGCTATACGGACTGGCACTATGCGGCCAGTTACTATGTAGCTATGTGGACTGGCATTATGCGGCCAATACTATGCAGCTATACAGACTGGCACTATGCGGCCAGGCACTATGCATCTATGCGGACTGGCACTATACGGGCAGGCACTATACATCTATGCGGACTGGCACTATGTGGCCAGCACTATTCATCGTCCATGCCAGAACCAGGACAGATGAACAAAGAAGATGTCCAAATCTTATTTTGGCCATAACTTCCTCAAAATAAGTCGAAATCTAACTTTCCAAAGCTCCAATTTGGGTAAAATCAAATTCTCTACAACATAGAACAATCAAAACTTGAAAATAATGAAGTTTGGTAGATCAAAACCCAAGAAAACCGAAAAGGCTATAAACTTAGATCTACAAAAATCCATCCGTCCAAACTGAAAACTCAAAGTTCTAAAGATACTTAAAATCATGTAGAGTAGAAGATAGAACAATAAAATGGAAGATCCATCATGAAGCAAGTTGTACTTGCCTAAGCTCTCTAGGTTGGTGGGAGAGTAATGGAGGAAAAAGAAGAAGAAATAAATAGAAGTAATGAAGAGAAAGAAAGGGCGTGGTTGGGTTTTATAAAGAGAGGGGATGGTTCAACATGTTGAACCAACCATCAAAATAAACCAAACCATGCCATCCAAAACAAGTCAAGTTGGACCAACCCAAGCCAAGGTCAACCCTAGTCAAGATACATCAAGGCAAGCAATAGATAAATACGGAAATACAGTAAATAAAATACGGGTCAAAATCTGTATACGTACACTGAATACGTATAACAGAAAATGGAAGTGGCAGTGAGGCATCCACCGATCTCTCCACTTCGACCCATGTCATGCTTGTATACATGGCAGGGGGTGGCGACGAAGAAGAAGTAGACGCTTCAGCTTCGGATCTCGTATGGCGCATGGACACTTTTGAAGATGGTCTTAAGACCCTCTCCACCACCATACAATCCTTGACCCAATTGGTATTCGAGATTCAGAATGCTCTGACTTCTCAACCTTCGACAAAGGCTTCTATATCTTCTAGTTTTGATCCCGGGGCCAACGGAGAATCAAGTATACCCCCTCAACGAGTATCCTAAGGAACAGGTCATCACGCCCTACCTCGGACATCAGCTCCTTCAGGTGCTGAGCATCATACTTTGCCTCCCTCACCTGCTCCCAGCTCAACTGAAGAACTATTTGAGCTGGTAAGAGACTTGTGCACTCGTTTCGAAGAAAAGGACAAACAGAAAGAATGCCAAAAGTTTGGAATCCGGCAGCCCTATCCTCCTGAATAAAATAATGTGGTTTATCCTCCTAATTATAAACCACAATCACTGACACTGTTTGACGGAAAACACTCTCTCCGTCAAACTGACCTATTTCCATTCCATGACGGGATATCTGCCGAAAGAAAATGCCTTGCTCACGAGTCTATTCGTAGGGGCTTTGAAGGGAGTAGCATACGACTGATATTGCAGCCTTCCTGAAAAGTGTATATCCTCCTTCGAAGACTTGAAGCATCTTTTCCTGGACTGATTCTACGACGAAGGAAAAGACATGACAATGTTCGCTCTGATGGAAGTTATCCAAAAGGAGAAGGAGACAGTTCGAGTTTACATCGAACGCTTCTGTCAAGCATGTTTAAGGTTACCTTCGGGTATACCTGAACATGTGCTGATAGAGTCCTACCACATGAATATTATGCCAGTAGTTATGCTTTGGCTCGATTCCACTCAGCACCCGGACTGGAGTACATTAATCATCGGTGCCGAAGGCACCGAGAAGAAGGCCCGTGATGCTCGACTTCTGGGGGTCAACTTTCTCGTATTCGATGATAAGAGGAAGCACGCTGTCAACAAAAACAACAGGCACGAGCCAAAAGAAAAACATATATTGACTGTGAATACTACTAAAGGTGCGCAGGATCCTGCTCAGAAGCCACCGGCCGTGCCAAGGAAGAAGGAGGTCTACTCCTTCAATGATAACGACACCTTACAGCTCTTTGAGATACTGAAGCAAGGCGATAAGATCAAATTGCCCGATCCAAAGCGCCCTGATGAGGTGGACAGGGTAGGCGACCTGAGGTATTGTCACTACCATAGGTTCGTCGGTTATCCGACTCGAGACTATTATATCTTGAAGAACTACATACAACGCATGATCAATACGAATGACTTCTCGCTTAACTATAAGGAAAAGACAGTCTCGGCGAATATGGTGTCTCTCAAGTTTGGCACCCTACCATCGAATGAAGCTCAAGATAGCATCGTCCCTATCCCTAAGACGACAATAGAAGTAATCAACCTTCCACTGACTCGTGACAATATGAGTGGGCTAGTACCACTTTCGACATTCCAAGGAGTGATCATGTGGGTTCACCCAGATCTAGTTCCAGAATTGACTCAACCAGGAGTATGTCCTACCTCCAAAACCAAAGGCAAGAAGACAAAGTCTTGCCGAATGGCCACTTCCCCTCCGGAGGAAGCCCTTCCAGTACAGACACATTCACAGCAGAACGCTCAGCAAGAGGAGGCTCCAGCCGAAGTGACGCCTAGATCGGAAAGATTATGATTGATGGTGGCAGCAGTGCCGACATTCTGTTCTACCCAACATTCTGTGCCTATGTCACCACAGTGGCTGCCCAAAGGGAAGGTTCATCCCGACCTCCAATAGTCGACAAACAGAAGCAGAAGGAGGCTCGTTTCGATAGGCCTCTACGAAAATATAGTGCTTCAGGGTTGACTAAACTCCATAACTTCGACATACTGTCACAACTCGCCAGTACTCTGGCTCGGCTATCACTATTTGAGCTTCTCCGATTATCCAAAGATACCCGGGAGGCTCTATGTGAAGCACTGATGGATGCTGAGTCCTTCATCAGTCAAGTCAAGCAGCCTGAAGAAGATCTAACAACATGTCCGCATTGCCATAGTGTGGGATAAATCATCCCTAACATCACATTCACTCAACAAGACATGCTACTCAAGAACACTGGTATAACAGACCACTGTATTACACAGGGTATGTTGGTGCCATCAAGGTGGATCGGATCCAGATCGACCTTAGGTCTTCCTTTAGCATTATCCCTCGAACTCTACTCCAGACGCTGGGATCTCGATGCATCACCTTACTGCATCCAATACTATAATCAGCAGTTTCAACACTGGCAAGAGCGAGCCTCTGGGTAAAATCCGGCTGAAATGTCATATTGGCGATCTCCAGACGAAAGTGACTTGTTACGTCATTGACGCGGATATCAATTACAACATCTTGTTGGGATGTCCATAGATATATGAGTACATGTTGGTGCCTTATACTCTCCACCAATGTATCAAATACATGTCTACCAATGGTATAGTTAGGGCACAGTTTGCTGATGTTGACCCCTTCAGAGGGATCGAAGCATTTTTTATCGACTCTGACCTATAAAAATCAATTCATTTGGACGATGAAGCCAACGACGCTGATGATGAAGCAGAAGCAGAAAAAGAGGTTGATGCTGAAATAGCAACTGAAGCCCCTCTGAAGGTACGACTCAAGGGGAAACCTTCCTAAGTGTCAGTCCCTATCGTAGTTAAGCTACGCAGAAAGGCACCAACCTCCCTAGTTGAGACAGCAACTGAAGCACCACTGAGGGTGCGACTTAAGGGGAAACCTCTCCAAGTGTCGGCTCTTCTTGTGACTAAACTGTACGGAAGAGCACCAGCCCCTGAGACGCCAACTGAAGTACCTCTGAAAGTGCGCCTCAAAGGGAAAACCACCCCAATCGTCGGCTCCCCTCATGGTCAAGCTGCAGGGGAAGGCTCCGGCATCTCTTTCAGTATAGGCTCAGAAGCCAATACGGGTCAGACTCCCGAGGAACTCTCTAGAAACACCGCCTGCCAAGACGTCAACTCCTCTGGTGGCAAAAATTTGGCCTAAAGCCCGAGAATCTCCCAAGGCTACTAGGTTCTCACCGATAAGGAGTTAGGAGATTACATATCTATAAATATTGACGCCCCTTCTCTTGATAATGTAATCTTCCAGGACAAAATCTCATATTTTATCAATCTTCTATATTGGAGTGTCATGTATACTTTAGATAATGCCTTATAGTCATTGCCAACACAAATAATGACTGTTAATTATGTAAACTGAGTTGTGCCGTACCTAGGGGTCTGTTATATAGTTCCGTCGTGAGACCAGGACGAAAAGCCTATCATCTTCGGCAAAGTCGAGCGTCATCAAGACCTCTCGTCAGTCGAACCTGAACCTGATATCGGTAGAATGCAAGTATATCGGTACACCAATCAAGCAAAGTACCTCATCCAAAAGATGGGTTATGACTTGAAAAATGGCAAAGGCCTGAACTATGGCAAAGGCCGACGCCTTTCCTTACGACTCCCAGTTCTAAAAGGGAAGCCACAGGATTATTATTACCACACTCGACAGGGGCTAGGCTATGTCACGCCACCGATAACCCCAGAGAGTTTAGAAGCTGAAGAGGTCATACACTCTCACTTATCTGAAGCTTCAACTTGGGACTCTGATACCAGCATCGATCCAATCTTCAGAAAAGTGTTGTCAGTCAACATAACGTTCGCACATCTTCCGGAAGAAGAAGAGGACGACTAGACTATTCGAATTCTTCGAAGAGAAACCCTGGGCTCAACGCTTAGGTGCATAGTAGGAATCTTATTTCAAACAACGAGAAACTCCCACCGAAGATGAAGTCGAGCAAATTGACTTAGGGGATGAATCCTCACCCAAACCCATCTTCATCAGCAAAAGCTTGGCAGGGGAAGATCGTGAATCCTTGATTCAACTCACCAAGGAATACATTGACATCTTTGCCTGGATCTATGAAGACATGCCAGGTCTAGACCCGTAAATCGTAATGCATAAACTTAATATCTTACCCAACGCTAAGCATGTTGAGCAACAATAGCGACGCTTCCGTCCTAATATCATGGATACCATTGAGAAAGAAGTAGATAAACTCATAAAAAGTGGATTTGTTCGTGAAAAGCAACATCTGGACTGGGTGGCCAACGTCGTTTCTGTCACTAAGAAGAACAGAAATATCCAAATATGCATCGACTTTAGGGAGCTTAACTCCGCTTGCCCAAAAGATGAGTTTTTCCTTCCAATCTTCGATGTGATGATAGACAATACCTGTGACTTTGAACGCATGTCCTTCATGGATGGATATTCGGGCTATAACCAGATCAAGATGTTTTCGTATGACGAGAAGCACACGTCGTTCAGGACTCCAAAGGGGGTTTACTGCTACACAGAAATACCTTTTGGCTTGAAGAATGCAGGTGCAACATACCAGCGAGCTATGAACACTATCTTCCGTAAGCATCTTCGTAAGACAGTCGAATGTTATATTGACGATATTCCTGTCAAAAGTCGTCTACGAGGTGATCACTTGTAAGATTTGAGGACAGTCTTCGATCTCATGCGAGCATATCAGCTCAAGATGAACCCAGCTAAATCCTTTCTAGGGGTTTCCAACGACAAATTCTTGGGTTTTATCATCACTGCGAGGGGTATCTATGTTGACCCCGAGAAAACCAAGGCCATCCTTGACATAAGTCCTCCAAAAAACTTACGAGAACTTCGAGGCCTACAAGGTCGTCTCGCATACATCCGAAGGTTTATAGTAAATCTTTTCGAACGATGCCAACCCTATACCAAACTCATGAAGAAGGAAGTCTCTTACGGCTGGACAGAGGAGTGTCAAAATATGTTTGATGATATCAAGGCCTATCTCACGAATCCTCCAGTCCTGGTGGCACCGGTGGTAGGCAAACACTTCCTACTCTACGTTCGCATAATGGATCATTCTCTCGACGCTCTACTAGCTCAGAACAATGATGCAGGCTACGCGCAATCTATCTACAACCTAAGCAGGATAATGATTGGGGTCGAACACCAATACAACCCCGTCGAAAAATAATATCTAGCTCTGGTATTTGTCAATCAGAAGACTCGTCATTATGTATCGAGTCAGACAACTCATTTCATCTCCTGAGTCAATCCACTCGTGGTCCTCATGATAAAAGTTGGGAGCACTAAACTCTCGGTTAGCTACATAGGCAATACTATTAACACCGTACGATATGGTATTCGTTCCACAAAATACTGTCAAGGGTAAGCGCTGGCCGATTTCTTAGCTGCACATCCAATCCCAGAGTCATCCAAACTCTATAAGGATATTCCAGATGAAGTGCTCGATTCCAATATTGTCGAAGAAAACTCTGTCTAGCGGATGTTCTTCGACGACGCTTCAAGAACAGGCCCCAAGGGTCAGATCATCGCAGGAGTGGGGGTAGTCTTGATCTCTCCAGACAAGCTAGTCATCCAGCGTGGCTATTCCCTCATAAAGCCATCCTTCAACAATGTGGCGGAGTACAATGCCCTCATTATAGGACTCCAGTTAGCAAGACAACTGGAAGTAGAATACCTCGAGTCATATGGCAGTTCGAAACTCATTGTCAACCAGGTCCGGGGACAATACGAGGTTCGCCACTAGGACCCGATTCCTTATCATAAAGCAGCTTTGGACATCGTTTCAATCTTCACCAAGTTTTTTATAGAGCACGTACCTCGGTTAAAAAATCTGGAGACAGATGCTCTGGCTGGCCTTACTGTCTCATTGGCGGCACCTTTCGGAACTCAATACTTCGTTACGGTAATTGGTCGGGATCTGGTGTGTCCCAAAAACAATCTGTGTATGTGTCTGAACCATGCTATGCCTGTAAACACCGGTGTCGACACTAGGGACTGGCAGTTTTAATTCATAGATTTTGCAGCCTACGGATCCTTTTAGACAATCTGAAGGAAGCCATATCTGTCAAAAGGCAATATTTCGATTCTACTATGACACAGCTACCAAAATGATGTATCACCATTCTTACGACGGGCTTCTCCTTTGATGTTTATTAAACGATGAGGCAGTCGAAGCTCTTCGGGAGGCTCATGACGGCTCCTATGGAGCTCATCAATCTGGTCCTAAGCTACAGGACCGACTACGACGTATGGGCTATTACTGGCCTACTATGATGATAGATGCTATTGAGTACACCAAAAAGTGTCGTATCTGCCAGTTGCACGCTGACTTCATCCATCGACCCTCGAAGTTTCTACACCCTACGGTCGCCTTCTGGCCATTTGAAGCCTGGGGTATGGATATAGTTGGACCTATTACCCTTCCATCATCCAAAGGACATCACTTCATCTTAGCAATCACCAATTACTTCTCTAAATGGGCAGAAGTAGTACCTTTGTCAGAGGTGAAGAGCTCGAAGGTGATCAGCTTCATCAAATATCACATTATCTACCATTTTAGGGTACCCCGGAGGATCATCCACGACAACGGTCCATAATTCATAAGTCATGCATTTAACAGGTTATGTGATAAGAATCACATTCAGAACGTGGCATCTACTGCATACAATCCAGCAGCAAATTGATTGGCTGAAGATTTCAATAAAACAATCATCAAACTACTCAAGAAAGTTGTGTCATCTAATAAACGTGATTGGGATAAGAATTTTGACGAATACCTTTGGGCTTACCGTACAATGGTACGGACTCCGATGGGTAACACACCGTTCTTCCTAGTCTACGGAAGCGAAGTAGTATTGCCTCTTGAAATTTCGATCCCCTCACTATAAGTGGCTATTAAGAACTAGCTGACGGAGGAAGACAATCAACGTCGCCAGTTACAAGAGTTGGAGGCACTGGACGAAAAATGTCTCTTGGCTCAACATCGCATCGAGCTTTATCATGCTCGTATTTCACAGGCTTTCAACAAGAAGGTCAAACAAAGGACTTTCCAAGTAGGTGACCTTGTCCTATTAGTCAGAAGGCTAATGGTGATGAGTCATAAGAAACCAGGAAAGTTCGAACCCAAATGTGAAGGTCCTTTCATCATTGAGACGGTGTACTCTAACGGGGCCTACCGACTCGCAAAACCTGAACAGAGACTTGTTCATGATGCCAATCAATAGCAAGTTTCTAAAGAAGTAATATTCTTGAAATCCCTCAATATGTACTTCTATATCCCTAACAAGAAAAATCTATGAATTTTACCATCAAATTCATACCCTTTGTTTGGAACCCAACTATTTCGAGATATTCTCTTATCAATCCCCGTAGAAAACATCCATGTCCATATCACCTCTGAGTTGTTTCCTACATCCTCATAAATCTTAATCTTCGTTCTCAGTAAGATGAAGCAAAAACCAGTATTTACCACGTCCATATTACCTCTGAGTAAACATCCCATTTAACAAGCCCCGTGTTGCTACACCCTGCCTATAAAATATCCACGTTCATATCACCTCTGAGTTGTTTTTTGTATCCCCACATAGTCTCTTCTTACCACGTCCATATCACCTCTGAATGAGAAAACTCAATCACCAACCCCATGTTTATCTTGTCCATAATACCTCTGAGTAAACGTGTTGGTTCCCTCTCTCAACTTATCATCTGTACTTAAAATCAAGGTGCACCAAAGATGATTAAGTCCACAAAACCAATCGTTCATGACAAATAAGCAAGCAAATGTTTTTATTTCTTTCCCCTCAAAAGGAAGAAAAGGGGCTATATTACAAAAAGAAACAACTATGACTCAAACGATAAAAGCAAATAAAAAATACAAAAAGAGAACAACTTTATGGGTCAGCAGACAGTTAGTCGATACGACGCTTCAAAGCTTCGTCCATGGTTTTGACAATCGCCAAGACCTGACATTCAGCTTCACGACGCATCGCTTCTTCATCCTCGGAGGTGATATCGGCCGCTATCTTGACATCCAACTCCTTCCGTCGATGGAATAAGTTGGCCACATGGCGAATAAACTTTGTCGCTTCCTCCTTAAGAGCAATATGGGCAATTTGTGCTCGTTCAGAGTCTACCAGGAGCTGGGTTCGCTGCTCCTAAAGTATGCAAACTTTAGCACTGACTTCCGCCTGGTGGATATCCAGAGATGCTCGTAGATCAGCCTTCTCTTCCATAGCCGAGGTTAGCTCTTGTTCTTTGGCCTTAGCATCGGCCAGTTCCTGTTCCAAGATAGCCATGGTGGCCAAGTAGGCTGACTTAGACTCATCTACTAACTTGTTATGCTCCTCTTCTATCAAAGCAGAATGATCATTCCGTTAGATGTTCTAGAGCTTAGTAAGATGGCGGTCGAGCTCCATAATGGAAGCCTCTAGAATCCCAGCCATATGGTCATGACCCTGGTGAGATCGGATCTACCTGTTGTGCAGGATGCTATTACCTTGGTTGTCGTAAAGCTTTTGCCTTTCTCCAGCACAGTGGACGCCCCTCTCCTCAGCATCTTGTACACAGCCTCGACAATATACTTCACATATTCGTCTGCGTCCGCCAATACTTGAGGCGTCATAGGAGGAGCCGGTAGAATCCCTATATGAGCAGGGAGGATGGCTGAACTCGTAGATGGCACAACATCTTAGTGCGCCAGAGCGGTGGCCACCCCGCTCGTCGAACCTTCGATCATCGAGCCTTCAAGATTCTGGTCCCCTTGAGGGGACTTCGACCCAGGAGTCTCAACATTTGCGGTCTTCGTCTGACAGGCAACAGCGTCAAGGCCAGAAACTATCGTAGTCGAGTCTCTCGAAGGACCCATCACAATCCCCCAAGTGTGTTGGACAGAAGAAGATTCTTCCACCATAGGGCCCTTGCCCTTAATCTAACCAGGGGGTCCACCAATATCAAGGCCCACCGCAATGGGCTCAGAAATAGCACCTATGGCTGGGGCAGGCTCCTCCACTCCACCTCTTGATAAAGGAGCAGGTATGGCACTGAGAGGAAGAATGGCTGCTCCCACCTCACTTTCCACTGAGGCAGGAGTAGGGCTTGGCAACCGAGTCATTTCTACGGCCTCAACCTCCATCGTCGGGATATAAGTAGGGCTCGACAATGGAGTCGTCTTAACCTCTACCACCCGAACAGCTGTAGGATCCGAATATGAAACTGGTTCCTCCCTATCAGGATTAGGGGAGAGCTCAGCTGCCATCACCCCAGTCTGCTCCTCTCCGCTACCCCCTCTACGTTTTTAACATCATCATCCGGGACATCTTCCGGGGAAGATGAGTCCCAATCAACCTCTTCCTCTAGAGGATCTTGTGTCATCGTCTCCTACTGGGTCTCAGCAACAATCTTTTCACTTATGCCCGCGGCCGACTCTCCCACTGCCCGCGATCGGCTGCCCCACTGCCCGCGAAGTCCTGCATGATCTCCCCGAATGGTCAATAAGGATTGATCAACATTTTTGGATGCCACCATATCAACGGAGTCATCCTCTGTATAGTCAAAGGCGGTAGGGACTTCCACGTGAACAGGGTCCTCCTCCAATGGAGACTTCATAATGGAAGGGATACGCGCTTCGGGAGAGCAGACTTCCTTCTCAAAAAGTTTGCCCTAACCTCGCTTCGAGGTCCGAGATTTCGTCTTCGCCACTTCCTACAAAACAAAAATAAGTGGATATACATAAGAAGGGAGATATCAGGCTAAATTATTAAGAGTTGACATTGACCCGCTTACCATCGTGGGGGCGGGTTCTATTGACCCTCCTGCTGGTAGAACTATGGTGGCCCCTAACTTTGTCACCAACACTTTATTGTGCCTCTTAGGCGCAGAAGGATTCGTATCCGTTAAAGCTCTCCTCTTCAACTAAGTCACATCAGATTCCTTCCACGAGCCCTCCGCTCGTACTACTGGGGATACTGCTAGAACCACAGCTTCTGGCGGGCGATACGCTCGGGCTATCGTGAGCTTGGCTTCAGACGCCTCTAGTCGAGTCCTGACAAAGAAACTAGTCTCCCTATCGTAGCTAGGAGATATCGTGTTTATCAAACAATAGAGCTTGACGGCAGAAAACAAAATATGCGGCCAATAATTCTGAAGGGACGTCGTGAACCGCACTCCCGTACACCCAGCATTATAGAACTGTCAACCACAGGCTGTATCCGACAAGCTTCCAACAAATCTCAAGCAAGTACTTGGGTTCCTCAATATCAGTTGAGTGTATCCAAATTGGCGGACAAAACGGCTTGGTAGATACGGCTCCAGGAAGCAATGATTTATTTTCTGATATACCAAACACTACCAAAATACAGTAAATTAACGACTACGTTTTAGCAACGGAATAAATCCGTCGTCAGTAGAGACGGACTACCGACAACCTGGCGACGACTTCCCGGCTAATCGTGCACCAATTTTTTTTATGGGTGAACATACGTCGCGTATCCGTCGCCACGCCGTCGGTAAAACAGTGACGGAATAAAAACCCGTCGGCAAGTAGTCACTTGGTAGTCACTAATTGGCAGAAAAATGTTAAAAAAATTATAGGAAAATGTCACTAGTTGGCGGAGGAATTGATGACTACTAAGCGACGGATAATCCGTCGACCAGATGATGGGATATTAGCAACGAACATACAGTCCATCGCTAAGCGGTCACTAAGTAGTTGGAAAAATTTAAAAAAAAATTGCGTGAGATTAACGACTAAGTAGCGACGGCTTTTATCCGCCGCTAGTCCGTCGCTAAGTTAAAAGCCTAGCTTAAGTTGAACCGACGGGGGGAAAATTTCATTCCCCTCAATTTTCTCTTTCTTCTCTTTCTCTCTCTCTCTTGGACGCGTACGATCGAGGTAAATCTCTCTCTCTCTCTCTCTTGGGCGACGGTGGGAGGCAGAGGGGAGCCGGCGGTGGTGGAAGGAGGCGGGCCGCGGGGGGGTGCTGGCCGCGGGGCGAGGTGGGGGTGGGGGTCGCCGCGGGTGAAGCTGGCGGTGGTGGGGGTCGCCGCAGGGGGTGCTAGGCGGTGGTGGGGGTCGCCGCGGGGGGTGCTGGTGGTGGTGGGTTGGGTTGGGGGTGGGCTGGCCGTGGAGGTGGAGGTGGGAGGGGGTGGTGGGGGGGGTGGGGGTGGGCTGCGGGGGAGGGGGGTTTGGTGCTCGCCACAATCGTGCCTCCACGCCTCCACTGCATCCGCCGTAGGGGAATTATTCGACGGTGAGACAGCCTCCACAGTCGAGAATTTCTCACCAATGAAGGTTTGCCCTAATTTTTGTACATTATTATCATAATCTATATTTTTTTGCTAATTTTTGCAACCATTTTTGTTCGTAATTATTCTGATTAATGATGTTATGAAAAGCCCTAAATTTTGTCCAAATTTGAACAAATTGCATGTTGGGGACAACTGAGGAGCATGTGTAGAGATCTTCATCTTCTGGTGGTGAACAAATTTCATCTCGAAATTGGTATGTTTTTGGGAGTCCAAGTTGGCTGCCATCATTTTTTTTATCAAAGGGATGGCATGGCTTTTCCTCAACTGACGATATTTTTTTCCTATTGCCGAATGACTGGACTATAAGCCATTACCAGGAGAAGAGGATAATATCTAAATCTTGAATAAAATTAATATTCTCACTATGGCACCAACTCTCTTAAATTCGTCTTTAATTATTAGCTTCACCGCATCAACAAGTAGCAGACACAAATCCTCTCTCTTTGTCATTCCATCTGCAGCATCTCCCTTGAGCATACGAGTTTTGCTATGAATATTTTGCTTATTACCAAATATTGTTTTTCCTCATTAGCATATCAAAATAGCAGTTGCAACAAATTATTTTTTCCCCATTAATACCAATGTCATATTTTCTTGTCCTGTTATGCTCAAACCTGAGTACCAATAACTGCTAGGTTTAGAAGAGCCTACACTAATTGATGAACAAATTGCATCTCATTATATTTTTAGAGTCCATATTTTGTACTTATATTCTAGATTGATTCTATATTTTCTTTTTAAAATGCTCTCTTTTTCATTACTTGCAAGGAACCATTTCTGTGAAACACAATCTTGAATCTTACAAGAGATCATCGAGACTCTAATACCAAATGTTTTAGTTCTCTAGGACCAATCCTACATTTATCTCAATAGTTGTAGTTATGAAATTTAATGAGATAAAATCTCATTTAAAAGTTACTTTTGAGTGTAATACTAAGATTTCTACTTTTTTGACACATTTAGTGAATGAAAGCAGATTTAGACTTGATTTTCTTAACATTTACATCCATATAAATCGTACCTAGCCCAGTTTGTACTCCCAATAGTGGCTTGACAAAGTTTGTCAGTTTTATTATGGCTGCCATCATTCTTAACATTTACATCCATTGGTACGTGATGGATTCCTCGGACATTATTTATTCATGTTGATCGTTTGTCGCTGATAAAGGTGAAAGTATTGAAATGACAGAGTTCATGGAGCTTCATTCTATGAACTACAATGGTGATACCTATCATTTGATCGCTAAGAATTGTAACCATTTTTGCAAAGACATGTCACAAATTAACTGCCATGCTACGGTTCTAATTTAAATTATAAGCTTGTGCATTGTACTGATGTTACAAGGAATACTTCTTGCAGACCTGAATTGTATATGTCATGAGTTCTAGAGCTAAAAATGCAAGTGATGATTGAGGGATTAATGTTGTAAGAACTAAAATCAAGGATTTTGCTGGTGCTCAAGTTCCTATTTCTAGTGCTCGCCAGGGGTAGGTTCTTTATCGACTTAAACAGAATAATCGTGTAGATTTTATTTCATTATTGTCACTTACAGTTACTCTATATATTTTTCTTGGCTAGATATCCTTGTCCACCATTCAGAATTATTATCTTAGACGAGGCTGATTCAATGAATGAACATGCCCAGGTAGTAGCACCTCTTTTTTGTAATCATTTACTCTATTTTTTTTCCTTACGTACTAATTTACTATGATGAAATCAGTGGGCCCTATTTTATTATATATGTTCTTTGCACTTATTGGTGATGTTGGGGAAGGAATATAAGGGATGTGGAGGCTGTGAAGGTGGGAGTTTAGTAGGTGGAGGTATGGGAAATTGGATGGAAGAAGACACCAATCATCCCCTAACTTGGAATATCCTGCAAGGAGACTTCATATTGCATGCTCTTCCCTTTGTGCATGTATGTGTACATGCACAAATATATTGATTAGTAGATTGTTTCTTACATGCACCTGTTGTACAGAATGCTTAAATTGAGATGTCCTGCAATGAGACTTCATCTTTGTTTCAAAATATTTAAATTGAGCACTTAACATACTATTAGCATTTTATCTTTTGACTGCAACATCAATGTCATCTTAAGCTGATTTGACTATCTATATATGAGCAGTCGCATATTCCCCATTAGAAAGTTATTGGTGATATCATCTGAAGATGAGACAATAATATACACCTTACATGGTTCAGACATGTGCAATGGTAACTGATTGATGCACTCGTTGTGAGTGACAGGGTTGTAGCAGGAGTTGCTAGGAAAATAGGACCAGAGATATACTTAGACCTTATAGATTGGGAAAAAGAAAGGATATGCTAATTTCTAAACTTATTGAGGAGATGGCTCTTATTGATAAAAATGAGAAGGATTTATTTAGCCGAAACCAAAACTTGGGATAACGGCTGTGTTGTCATTTTATCCGTATACTTTGTATTTGTGGGCATCACTTACATCATAATATTGTATGTCAACAATTTATTCATCAGCCTCTTGTCATTAACAATTGTGCATATGAGGCGGGCATCTTTCTTTTGACCCTACTGCCCTATCGTACCACCTCCTACTTTGACGGCCCTCCTTGACATGATGACGCCAGAGCAGCTGCGCCAACTTCCAGGCCATGTCTTGGAGGGATTGCCACCGTACTTGGTGGATGAGTATATGAGACGGGCGCAGCAGGAAGTACCACCACCAGCGGACGATCGCACCCTCGTCGTTGATGTTTATATTTTTGGGATTATTTTGTTTGTAAATATTGAATATTTGTGTTTAAATATTGAATATTTGTGTTTAAATATTGAATATTTGTGTGTTTTGTGTGAACAATTTGAATGCTTGGGATTATTTGTGTGTTAGAATTGTTTGTGTGTTTTGTATATTAGAATTGTGTATATTGGAATTGCTTGGGATTATTTGTGTGTTTTGTATATTGGAATTGTGTATATTGGGAATGCCCAGTTTTATGCTGTTTTTTTAAAAATTTCCCATCTAACCGACGGACTGGTGACCAATTACCGACGGACTATCCGTCGCTAACTGGGGGATTCCCAGTTAGCGACGGATGCGCGACTAAAAGCCGATGGATTATCCGTCGCCAAGGTTCTGGAATTATAAAAGATTTACAGGATAGAACCGACGGATATTACGTCGGTATGTCGTCGCTAGTAGTCGATAAAACATTGGCGACGGATAATCCGTCGCTATAAGGTCGACCGATTGGCGATGGTCTAGCGACGACTCACGACGGAATAACGACGGATAATCCGTCGCCAATGTTATGAAAATATGAATAATTCACAGAACCGGGTCGACGGATATTCCGTCGCGAATCCGTCAAAACTTAGCGACCATTCGTGATTGATTGGCGACAGAATTTGTGTATCAGAATCTCTCTGATACGCATTTACCGACCAAATAGCGACGGATATATCTGTCGGTAAGTGATACGTCATTACTTCTTTTGATACGTAATTTGACGATAATCCGTCGACAAGTTGTTGCAAACAGAACGAGTATGGTTGACGGCAGTCCGTCGCTAATTCATCGCTTGGCGACAACTTGCCGACGGATTGTAGTTAGCGATGAGGCTTTTCCCGACAACCTTTTTTAACCAATATCCGTCGACCATCCGTCGGTAATTACATTTACCGACGGATTTTTGACGGATATAGCCATCGTTAAATCGATGAATTTTTGTAGTAAAATGTGAGGGTCGGATACTTTATAGCCAGTGGAACCCCCATATTAGTAAGAAAATAGCATCCACGCCTGAATGTTCCAACTCTTCATCTGCTTCAAAGCCCAAGAAGACTGGGCCAACTTTAGAGATGTCCCACCCTTGAAGCTGGGACAAGATCTTCCTACAAACAGGGATGCGGGAATACAGCCACCTCCTTCTATGGTAGCAACGGATAAAGGTATCACCAGCAACATGCCCTTCTTCTGTGCCAGGGCTCATTACATTGGGGTAATGTAATTCAACCATTCCAGTAGATAGTAATAAGACAGCTCCACTCGAGGAAAGTTCCCACTCATTCCCTTAGAGGCGATGACATTTATCGCAAATTCTCTCAAACCCCGTATCAAGTTGCACACCATCGCAGGAAGTAAAGATAAAGGACGGCCAAAAACCAGCTTCATGGCAGGCAGGATAAGGTTTCTAGTCACCCTCTCCACAGAACCGAATCCACCGGGAAACTACGTAGTCTCGGAGCCATATCATCAGATAGGCAACAAGTACCGCCTTCTGTAATATTTTGTGTGCACAATGCCAGAAGCAGTTATAGATGTTGTCAGCCGATTCCCTGTTCTCATCCTCACGCGGATTGCGTTCGCCAAGCTTCTTCATCTCGGCGATTACCTTCGCATGTGTGAGACCTTAGGGAGTAGTAAAGCGAACATTCGACGGATCGCTCTCGTCTTGAGTAAAGACATAATCTTTCCAAGCAGTCACATGAGGTTGTGCTTTAGTCTTATCTTTTCGCTGATTTAGATAATGATGGTTCACCACTTCTTTAAAAACTGCCATCATTTTCGAGTCCTTCTCTTCTAAGGTGAAGAGCTCCTTATTCGTCAGAAAGTACTCTTCATATGGCTCGGTTCCCCAAGGGAGCTTCAAGACCTCATAGATCTCATGAAGCGCCAATCCTAACTTCCTTACGGGTGTATAGAAAGTCCCAGTATGGGAATTGTATAACTCCATGATGGGCTAAAAACATGGGCCGGTTTATCTCTATGCCAGCCTGGATAGCTCGGATAGCAGAAGTCAGACCAATTTTCTTGAGTTCATTCTTGTACTTCGCCAAGATCCAAAGTGTCAGGTCATTCCACTTTGGCATATAGTAAAACCAACCTTCGACCTGAAACTCTCCTTTTGGGTACGAAATCTTAGCCACCAACATACGGTTGACGAAGGTTGAGGCACTGAAAGTAAAGGTTTGGTTGAGGGGGAACATCGCTGTATATACTACCAGGATGCAAAGCTCGCAAGGAGTAAGAAGTCCTGCCTCGTGCAAAGGTAAAGGTATCCTTCTGATTAGACACGGAGTCATTCCGAATGGATCCTGCCATTGCCCCTCCCTGAGTTGGAGTAAGCTCCTATTGCATCCTCTACTTCGAAGAAAGACCAATGAAGGCGGTCAGTGGCAACTGACCCTCTATCTTTGGCGCATACATGTTGAGGTCCTTCACCTTGAAGAACCAATCATCTTTGATTTTCAACACCTTCGCTTCATAAGAAGCCAGGCGATCCCTAAACGGAAACTAGGGCTTCAAGTAAGTTTTTGTGGCAGTTTTAGCAGTATTGATCATGCCGCTCTCCATCATAGCTTGGAGAAAAGAAAAGGGTTGATCCCGAATTAGCGTCATTCTCTCTGGCGGCTGATCCAACATAACCGCAGCCTTAGTAGGGTTAACTATCTCCTCGTTGAAGTCCAGACTCATCTGGCAATGGGAGTGGTCGAAGAGGACGACATTCAACAAGGGCAAAGTCATAGAAACTGCAACAAAGCAAAAAGGAAAAAAGAGTTAGCAAAAAACTTAGCCCCTTTTTATAAAGAGTTAAAAGATATACGCAGTTTAGCATCGACGCATGTAAACTGTCGTGCATCAAAGTCTCGGTGCATTATCAGGACAAGAAGTCCATGCACATTGACTGAGTTCCACCGTAGCGCATCCCCAGGAGTGAAGTCCATACGCATTTGGTAGGAAAGCTTCAGCGCATCAACAAGACCGAAGTCCATGCGCGTCAGCATAGAGAAGCCAAGGCACATCTTTAAGGTATGGCTCGTATAGCCGTACCCATGCGCTTCAGCGGAGTAATTTAGCACATGTTCCAAGATGGTTGCCCATCCATGCGTTTAAATCGTACAACAAGTGTTTGTGTGTTTGATGAACTCCCAAGCAGAGGACTACCCACCGATAACTTTTGGTCGTACGTCGGCGTGCGTCGTGTCAGCGACTTGGGTCTCTTCGGCATCATCCTTAACGGGCTTCTTGCCTTTGCCTCTACCTCGGCCAGCAACAACACGAGGAGTTTTGGGGACCATCTCACAAAGCTAGGGTTTCTCGAAAAAAATAAGAACTTTAAAGAAGAAGAAGAAGAAAGAGCAGAAGGAGTTTTTCCTATCTCACACAGACGCCTATTTATAGGCTTGGGCCGCACGTAACTCGATGAGGCATGACATCAGCAACTAAATGCTTTGGGTCTCGTGCAACTGACGACTCTAAATCTTCCAAAAGATTATCAAAATCACTCGGAATTTGAGGAGTTATCTCTTTATTTAAAATCAAGAAAAGTATATGCCAAACACATCTATGCGCAGAATGGCCATGCGACCAGACAACGCATGCACCAAAAAATCTACTGGCCATGCTTCTTGGTTCAAAGTATTCCAAAACTTGGCAAAAAGTTTTGAAAACTTTAAAGGGGTTCTTGTAGAAGCATGAAATTTCAGGTGCATCCGAAGACCAAAGTTTCTATGCGCCCTCAAAACATCATACGGTGAAGACTCAAAACAGATGTCAGCGTATCATTCAAAAGATAGCAAGGATAAAAGGCGCATATAGAGTAGATTTTTATTCATATGAAAATATATTACATGGCTAACTTTTGTTACAATAAAAGTCTATTACAAAGAAGCCTAGTCTAAAACTCTATGGCCAGGTGCTTCACTCTGACGTCTCAGCATAGGCGCATTATTCCTCCTCATCAGAGCGAATCACTTCCTTGTCAATGTACGATTGCTTCGGCTAATGAAGCAGTCATTGAGCAGAACACGGGTTGGAAATCAATCCAAACCCGGTAGCTCTTCTAGCATAAAGAAAGTCGGGGCACGATAATTTTGATCTTTGCATGCAACAGGCACGCAATGTCGTCTCATAGAAGAACACTGTCGACAAGGGACACGAGCACGAACTGTTCTGTCCATAGCCTACTGGGCGTATATAAGTCTTCTGAAGGAGTTCATCGTCAAGATCAAAGTTTCTTTGAACGAGGGGATCCATAACCCACAGTGTGCTAACTCGCCAAGAAGGAGGATCGGTCAAGTTCATTCTCACAGAAGAAGTTGTATGAAAGGAGAAAGAACAAATGCTCTTTACCCTAACACTACTATATATAGGCCAGGGCAATTGAACCCATGCGCTAAGTTTCATCTTCCCCGAAGTTGGTGCATTGAATCTGTATTTATAGCGATGAATCTGCCACCTCAAACTCAGCTAAAGATAAAGAGTCATTAAATGCCTTAAAAGACGCAACAAAGTTGACCAAAGGAGATGCGCCACACAGCTGATGCGCTCGTCAACTCCATGTGTTGCACGTCTGATGTGCCCCCTAAGCTCTCCACACATCGAAGCATTTAATACTAAATGACAGAAATGATAGCAGTACGCGTCTTGAAGTCTGAGCAGTTGACAACTTTTACAGAAAACGAAGAAACGCAATCATCACTCTCTGTCGGTTACGACTGTGCCCGGCCATGTGGCCAACTAATCCCTTTGCATGTGCCTCTACAGCCATGCACCCGAACTCTGCATGCGCTTCTGAAGCCGTGCGCCCAGACTTGCTATTTGACCTCAAAAGTTATGTATCAAGCCTCTTCATGTACCAGATCCTAGGCGCATCTACTCAAGTCAACCTGTAAGGATCTTTGAGTGATGGGCACACGCCATGTGTCTTTGACTCAGTTCTGTCTATGAACGGGTGCTAACTACTCGAGATCTCAGCAACAACCAAACCTCAACAACTGCCATGTGTCAGCTCCTCCGCAGCCCAATGGTGCAGTTCAAACAGATTTCGTTCCAGCTCCCTAATACATCATCCATGCGCCCAACTAGGTCAGACATGTGACGTCCCTATGTGCAAGTTCAACATTCGCGCATCGCATATGCGTGCATAAGCAGATCATTCTGCTGCCTATAAATGGAAGGACTAATCCTTTATTTCAATGGTCCAAGAAAGCATATCCAGACTTTCCAACCACTTGAGCATTCCCAAGAGCTTCAACGGCTTCAACCCATCACCTTCCATAGCACCTCAGACCTTCAGAGAGTTCGAGATCGTCATCAGATCGTCAACGGAGTAAAGAATCACCTCTCCGTCGCTACGGTTCCCAGATAAAAACAAAAGTGTACTCCTAGGATCCTAACGAGCTCCTATATAATTGTACTTTGTTTTGTTTGTGATTATATATAAAGTTTATCCCAAACTTTTTAATGGCAAACAAATAGGAATCATGCATGATTCCGATAAAAAAATAGGAATCATGCATGATCATGATGGTGTTGGCTGGGATTAGCAGTTGACCATGGAAACAAAAATAAAATATATACACGGAGTAATACAACAACAACATCAACAATTTTTTTTATTTCGATCTAGTCAGGTTCATGTTGAACGCACATACAAAAAAAATTCTAATATCATTGAAAAATTATATAAAAAATTATAAAAATAATTTAAGTATAATTTTAATATGTTTTAATTAAAATTGTTATAGATATATTTTAAAATTTTGTATATATGTTTAGATAATACTATATAGTTAGTTTAAATATATTAAAACTATATTAAAATAGTTTAAATTAGATAGAAATTTAAATTAGATAGGATTTTAATTCTTTTTACATGAGGGATATACATACGGTGGTAGCTAGAATAATTTTTTTTAATCAAGTGACCATATACATACATCTTAAATGGAGCTGTTTTCAAGACTCATTATAATAGTAAAAATATTGTGGTCAGTTTGAATCATTTTCTTTCATTATTCTCTATAAGAGATCATGTAACATTAACCAAAAAAATACATTATATTATATCGTCTCAATCCTTGGTGGTTTAGGTCTATTTTTAATTATAACAACTTTTTCTATTATTATATAGTTTTTTATTTGTATTTTTGTGGGTGTCTTGCACCTAAGAGTATTTTCTTTCATATAGTCTTCAATTGGTACCACATCTAACTGTTGTGAAATACACAAAACCGAGAATACGATAATACATTAATAATGATGAGAAGAAATAACAAATTATAGAAATCCAAACAATAACACAAAGGATTTACGTAGTTCTGACAATAGCGACCTACTCCACAGGGCAAGGGGATAATCTTTATTGAATCAAATGAGAAAGCTTTACAAGGAAGTTTTAACTGCACACCGCAAAGTAACCATGTCCTTCAGAGATCATCATCGAGTCCCTCATTCGCTCTCCCAAAGACTCCTTCAATGGCCTCTAGTAAAATCCTAGAAACCATAGCTTTTTAGCAATTATAGCCTCAAGCTTTGAACCAAAAAGAAAGAAGATGATTGGGGATGTTAAATCCTTCGCTTAACTTGACCTAAACCTCAGAGTTATTTGGACCATTGAAACACAAATTTATATATGAATCGTGAATAAAAATGAATCACATGCTTAATGATCAAAAAAAAAAATTGGACAATGTGTCTAGAAATTTGTTGGACAATATTTTGCACTTTGAAGTATATTTCACCATGCTGATATTTCCTATTTTGTGGCCTATTTTGACTCCTCTCGAGCTTCTACAAATCCTCGGATGATGCTCGCAGCTTATGCATAGACATAAGTTATTTAAAACAATCTTCACATTAATGAGATGTTCCTCTAGCCCTCCTATGAGACAATTGTGATACTTCATGTTCCTTTAAGTTTTAGCTCCAATTTTGTTATTTCTCTCTGCTAACATTATTTCTAACTAGAACCAAGAAACTCCGCACCTCCTCAAACTTGCCAAAGATCGAGATACAACTACTAACATGATCTTGTACTAGAACTGAGAAACTACTATGGTCTTTGCTCCAAAATTGCAAACTGCTACGATCATCTACCAAGGCCGTGAACCTTCCTCCACCATGAGTATTGAATGGAAGTCAAAGCGGAATTGAACTTCTCTACTGGAATTGCCTTGATTTGCATATCAGTCGGATTCATCTTTGTCGATCTTTCTAGATCAATCTCTTTATTGTACCATTCACATATCTTACGGTATCACATGTTAATATGTTTCATTGGACTGTGATACATGGAAACTCTTAGCAAGTTGAATCGTTCTTTGAATGTCAACAGACATAGGAACTTGTACCTTCTTGGACACAAACAAACTCACTAACCAAGCCCCGTTACCACAAAGTCTCTTTGGATGCCTTAACTACTTGTAGTACCCCCAGCTCAAGATCAGAGAAGAGTAAAATGGGAACATAGTACATCGAAGTATTACAAAGATTGCTAGATCGAGAGAGAAAGAGAGCGAGAGAGAGAGAGAGAAAGAGAGAGAGAACATAAACATATATTACAGAAGATACTAGAAGAAATAGTGTTGCATATGTACTGCTCAGTGTGTGTATGTCCACACACACACACTAAGAGCAAAACCTCAACTTCCTATCCATTGAATAGTCCCACATCGGTTAGGACTTTCTATGAACAGTGCATCTATACATTGACTCCCTTTTGCTTCATTGAAGTCTTGTGTGGGTAGCCCTATGGGCCACACGCACGCGCCGTCGTCGCCCGGCCCGGTTCAGTTTGGTTCGGTTCAGCGCACGTAACGGGTGCAGGCACGTGCCCACATCTGCGGGCACCGTTTGTTGATTCGATTTCCTCTTCGAATTTGGGTTGAGACCCTAAAAATCTTTTTGCTTTCTTCAAATTTTTGACCATTTTTAAATCCATAAATATTTGAACGTTGGACAGTTTTTCTCATCCAAACATTACAAACACGTTTTTATTGTGCTTTTATACAACAATCATTTACATCCTTAATTCCAGCTTTCGGTTACAATTTCCTATGCCTATAAATTGAGCCATATTCATCTTCTCTCCTACACAGAAAAATCTCTACGAAAAACTCTCTCGAATTCCTGTCCTTCTGAATCATTATTGTTCTTCATCCTTGCTCTGGGAAGAGCTAAGTTAGATTACTCTCTCTGAGTTGTGTGCAACGTGGAGATACCGGTAGAGCAGGGATTTTACCATTAGGAGCATTCGGACAAAGTCTGTACATAAACTCGAATTAACTCTTAGGGAGTGCTACGTGCGCGACTTCCCCGGAGGCCGGTAACCTTTACTTTTTTCTTTTTTATGTTGCAAATTTGAAAGCAAGAAAAAAGGGAATAACTTCTAACAATCTAAGAGTTAATTAAATTAAAATAGTTATTATTTTTTAGTAACTTTTTAGTTTAGTGCTGACACACTAAATAATTTTAGCACACTGTTATAAAATACATTTGTTATACTGTTAATATTCGATTGGTAATTTGTTACTGTTAACATTTATTATTTACTGTTAACAATCTGTTTTCTGATGACACATTAGAAATATTCGATTGGTAAAAATCATATTTGGCATTTTATTAAATACTTGTAAATAAATTTACATATTGTTATATTTTCCTACTATTACTGATTTTTTTAATAAAGTTGATGTTTAAAACTTTCATTTAATAGATTGCCACTATTATACAAATTTGGGTCTATTGAACGTCTGTTAAGACAATCTATTGTAGCATACAAATATTGCTTGATATTTATATCATCATTGGCATAGTGATAAATTACCATTTATTATTATTGATATAAAAACTTTTGTTCGAGTGGTATAAAATATTGTTAACAAGTTGTGATTTTATAAATTGACACTTTCCACAGACAACATTGTATTAGTATCTTTTGTCAATTCTAGTTTCCTTTACTCAATATTTCAATTTAAGCTAAAGCAAATAGTTTATTGATTTTGCAAATTCCTTTAATTTTAAAGTTCTAAAGTAAAGATTTGTTTGGGTACAAGTCGAAAGGACCCTTCTGTCAACAAGACATAAATCGTCTAAGCGACCGGTTCTTAAGCGTCCCTAGTGGACCTCCGCTTGTTGGGATCCGACCCCTACAGCTAGTCCAACCTGATCAAAACTTAAAAAACTAAAATTTTAAAGGTTGATTACTGAGATAATTTAAACTGTTATTCTTTAACTTAAGTCATCTTTATTAAGGAAATATAAATTTCTGCAGACTTCTAGAAATCATGACTATCAAGGAATAGACCTTTACTGCCAAACCTTCTAAGTTCAATGGCACTAATTTCAAAAGGTGGCAGAGCCAGATGAAGTTTTGGCTTACAACCTTAGGATTGATCCTCTACTATTGATGGGTCTACGCCCATCACAAATGATTCAGATGATACTGAGTCTGATACAAGGGTAACCAAGTCCTCTTTCTCCAAACCCAAGACCCCTAAGGAAATAGATTACCATTGTTTTCATAGAATCTTAAGCGCTTTGTCTGAGTCCCTTTATGACATATTCTTTGAATTGCGCTAAAGAACTCTAGTATACCTTGGAAGACAAATATGCTTGTGATGATGCTGGAATTGAAAGATTTAATTCCTCCACATTCAACAGATTTGTCATGGTATATAATAAACCTATGAATGACCAAATCCATGAATTCCAGGAACACCTTAGGCATAATCAAGCTAGAGGTACATTCTTCTTTACTAAACATAAAATAGCATGCTTGATAGAAAAATTACCTCCTTCCTGGTCTAATACTGCCAAAGATCTGACCCATTTACAAGGAACTCTTACACATTCTCAAGTTCTAAAGAGACTTAAAACAGAAGAACAATTTAGGTTATAGTCCAAAGCTAGGTCTGATTCCAAAGCTAAGATAAACCTTGTGGAAGCCCATGGCAAACCCAAGTCTAACCATCATTTCAAACCCAAGAAGAACTCCTTCAAAAAGAAGTTTTCAAATACATAACCAAAATCCTCATCATCAGCCATCTCATAAACCTAGAAACTTGGAAAAACTCAGGATCAAAAGAGATTTTGTTTTGTGTGTGGTAAAACAAACCATATGGCCATCAACTGTTTCCATAGGAAAAAAGAAGCTGTCAATGCCTTCTTTAAATGGAAAGGCTTAAACAAACCAGAGGCTAACATGATTTTGAATGAGTCTTCTAGTTCCTTCAGGTCTGTAAGCTATCAATCTTTAGTAAATATTTCTTACCATTCTGATGATTGGTGGTTAGATTCTGGAGCTAATGTTCATGTTTCATTTGATCGCTCCTGTTTTCAAACTATCAGGAATCAGTTGGATGAGGTCTGACCCTAGGAGATGGCTTAACGACACAGATTGTAGGAAGAGGAAGAATAGATCTGAAGATGACATCAGAAAAAATTCTACCTCTCTATGATGTGCTTCGCGTGCCGTCAGTTAGGAGAAATCTAGTTAGTGGGTCTCTACTTGTAGCCTCAGGATAAAAGATTGTAATGGAGGCTAATAAAGTAGTATTTTCCATGAATGACTTATTTATAGGAAAATAATTTGTAAAGGATGGTCTTTTTATTTTAAGTACTATGAATAAACTTTCAAATCCTTCTTTTGTTGTCGCTAATGTTGAATCCTCAAATGTTTGTTATGGCAGACTAGGTCATGTGAAACTGGGATCTCTTAAAAGGATGATGAACTTAGATCTTATTCCTAAGACTCCTATAGATGATAAACACAAATGTGAGATTTGTGTTCAAACCAAACACACTAGACTACCTTTCAAATCTGTCCAAAGGGATTCCGAACTTCTAGAATTTATCCATAGTGACGTTTGTGATTCCAATAGGGTTTTAACCCAAGGTGGTAGGAAATACTTTGTCACTTTTATAGATGATGATTCAAAGTATTGTTACACCTACCTTCTTAAACCAAAGATAAAGTTCTAGACAGATTCAGGGTCTATAAATCTGAAGCTGAGAACCAGTTAGATAGAAAGATTAAGATTCTTAGATCAGATCATAGTGGAGAGTATACCTCAAATAAAATGACTAACTTCTTTGAATAACGTGCAATTATTCATGAGGTTAATGCTCCTTATTTACTACAGTCCAATGGAGTTGCTGAAAGAAAGAATCACACTCTGTTAGATATGGTAAATGCCATGCTTCTCAGCTCATGTGCTCCTAATAATTTGTGGGGAGAAGCCTTATTGTCAGCCTATTATATCCTTAATAGGATACCGAATAATCTAGTAATAAGACACCATATGAGTTATGGAAAGACCGAACTCCTAGGATTAATTACCTCAAAGTTTGGAGATGTCTAGCTAAGTTAGGAATTCTTGAACCCATAAAGAGGAAAATTGGACCTATAAATGTAGATGTTGTGTTCATAGGATATGTTCTAGACATCGATGCAATTAGATTTCTTGTAACTCATTCTGAAATAAATAAAATCTCTAATAATACAATTACAGAAGCTAGAGATACAGTTTACTTTAAAAATATATTTCCCTTTAAGGATATAACTTCATCATCTTTCTCCAACCATTCTCTTACTCCATCTACTAGTTCTCATGTTCAAATATCAAGTTCTCAACCAGAACAAGATATAGAACCTAGAAAGATCAAAAGAAAAAGGATTGAAAAGAATTTAGGAGAATGATTCTTCACATTTTTGATAGAGAGTGATCCCTCAACTTATGAAGAAGCCATATCTTCTCATGATGTCCCATTCTGGAAAGAAGCTATTAACAATGAGTACAACTCCATTATGGAGAATAGTAATTGATTTTTAGCAGACCTACCTTTAGGTAGTAAACCCATAGGTTGTAAGTGGATCTTCAAAAAGAAACTTAGAGCCGATGATACCATAGAGAAATACAAGGCTAGATTAGTAGCCAAAGATTTTACCCAAAAAAAGGGATTATATTATTTTGATACCTACTCTCCTGTAGCTAGGATCACTTCTATTAGAAATCTTCTAGCCTTAGCTTCCATTCATGATATGCTAATCTATCAAATGGATGTAAATACAACATTTCTAAATAGAGATTTAGAAGAAGAAATATATATGGAGCAACCTGAAAGTTTTATTGCTAAAGGTCAAGAAAAGAAGGTTTGTAGATTAGTAAAATCATTTTATGGCCTAAAGCAAGCTCCCAAGCAATAGCACAACAAATTTGACAAAGTCATTTTAGAATTTGGTTTTGTGCCAAACGAATATGACAAATATTTGTATTCTAAGAATACAAATAGAAGTTATGTCATCTCATGCTTGTATGTTGATGATAACCTTATTCTAGGATCCTCACTGGAATTGATAAATAACACTAAGAATTATTTATCTAACCAGTTTGACATGAAAGATTTAGTTGAAGTCAACCTGATCCTAGGAATACAAGTGTCCAAATGCAAAGAGGGCTATACTCTATCTTTAGTACATTCAATTGACAAAATACTAAGAAAGTTTGAGTATTTTGACAAAAAAACACACCCTTACTCCATGTGACAGTAATTTTATTCACAGATGATAGGGTCCCTTATGTACATAATAAATAGGACCAGACCTGATATTATATTTGCTATTAGGAGACCAAGTAGATATACTAGTAACCCAAACCAGTCATATTGGACTACATTTGACAGAGTATTTAAATATTAAGGACACTCTAGATTATGAACTTTATTATATTGGATACCCTGATACCATAGAAGGTTACTCAGATGTAGTAACGCCCCAGTCCCAAAATATGTAGGACTAGGAGATCGTATACATGCCAGCTACGTATTGAGAGGACTCCAGTCCAATTCGAGTACATATAAGTTGTCTAGACTATGGTAATATGCCTAATCATAGCAAGTCAAAACTAAATCTTAATCCCCAGAAACTAATAAACTTCAAGAAGGAACAATATGGTTCGTGGTCTGCAGCCCACTAACATATGTGTTTGATTATACCCAAAAAAACAAAATAGGTCTATAAAGCTAGGCTATAACAGCAGTGAGAGACATGGTAATAAAGATAAATACAGAAAAATGATAAAGAGTACCACTATTGATACCTGAATCCTACAAATAATCATCAACCACCTTCCTATTCTATGCAACCGCTCATCAATAACCTGGAGAGATCACCAGGTCCTCAAGGGACTAGCAAGATACATATAAACATGTCTACTATGACAGAATAAAACATGTAAGGTATAACAGAAAATAACTGCTAGAACAGGAATAAAGATCATATGGAGAACTCTATGGATAATGACATGTCATATGGAAAATAATACTAAGATGGCTACAAATCGAATGACTGTAGCCCTGCCATGGTACTCTCGGTCCTATAGCTAGTAGCCCTGTCGTGGTACTCCCTAACTATAGTGCGCCTCTATCGTAGCCCTGACGTGGGTCTTCCGAGTCGAGAGTGGTCAAGTACCCAATCCTAGTATCGGTAAAGGGTCAAGTCAAAGTAACATGGAACCCATGATTGAATCAAAGTATCATGGCACAGGTAATCAAGTCACTCAAGTAAACAATACAATCGATGTCATGTGTGGAAACATATAAAAATAACTAAAGATAACAATAAGTGATAACATGTAAGAGATATAGAAATAAATCATGGCAAGATAGCAAATATGGAAAAGAAAGGAGACATGAACAAGAAAGAATAATAAGAGCATGCATGTAAGTGAACTGTACAAGTTGGTAAGGTATACTTGTCTGGTGATCGTACGTAGAACCAACAATATCCAATCACTTAGTGAGCCACAAAAGTCAAACTCCTGTAAATGTCTCCAGATACTGAAACAGACATCACCAACGTGTTTGGCATAAGAAAAATATCTGAGTTTGGCTATCCATAAGTCCAATTCTGGACACAAGGGCAAAACTACAATTTTGGGCCAAAACAGTATCCGCCGTTGGATCCGCTTTAAACCAAAAAATGTGTCAGAACCTATGATCTCTAAAGTCGACAAAGTATATACCTACGAGTCCAGTTTTTCGATATGAACTCAATGGTACGTCCAGACTTGGATTCTGATGAGTCGTGCACAAAATTGCCCATTGCGTCGGATAGCGAGCCCGCCAAAATAGTGTTCCAGTCAACCATCTCAGAATCGGACCAAACTTGGCTCACAGGACCAGAAAAATAACACGAGTCCAGTGGCACAAGTTTTGTCACAAGGTGACTAACATGTACAAAATAATTAGGTATTTTGCAAAGGGGCCGATACGGAGTACCTTGATCGATACGCCTCAAATTTATCGCGTATACGCAACCAATCCGAGTTCCGTCAAAGCCCACACATCCGCAACATCCGTACGTGTCTTTTAACGTCTTCGGGTTGCGACGAAGTCGCCCGATTTGTCGGAACGGACCCCGTATCAAAAAAATTCTCAAATTTCCAAAACAGTTTTGCCAAATTTTTCTTGATTTTCAAATTGGTTTATCTCGACAACCAATACATGAAATTGAAAACCGTAAACAGCGTTTTGATTTCCTATATGTTTTCTTCAAGCCTATTTAACTAGATTTCAAAACTATTTATTAATGGGGTAGATTTCTACCTTCCAACAGGGGTTATTAGGTCAGTTATACGAACTGTTAGGAACAATTTTTCTGTCCAAGTTTGTGTTGAATTTTTGGAAAATCTAGGGTAGTAGAATAAAAATTACTTAACAGGGATTGAAGTCCTATAGGTTGTCTTCATACCTGAAAAGACAGATCACAAAATGAGTAACCGAGCGTCGAGCAATCTCGGTACCAAGTTGGGTTTACAGGTTGCTGCTACTGTCGTTGCTTCAACGCGCTGTTGTCGTACGCGACGGCCGTCCGACGGTCGTTGGTGGCTAGGACGGCACACTGGCAGCAAGGGTGGTTGCGTACGGTTTAGGGTTAGGTTTTATAGATTTCTCTTCCTTCCGCTCTCTCATTTATATGTAACTGCGTAGGTGTTAGGTTTAGGCATACGCACGGGTCGGGCTCTTTGGTTGTACTGTACGCTGTGGGAACAATACTCCAAAGAGGTTTTCATTTTCTTTTTTCTCTCTCTATATATTTATATATATATATATATATAATATATATATATATATATATATATATATATATATATATATAAAATATATATATATATAAGAGATAACCTTTATTGATGTATAAGACGCAAAATGTCGAAGCCTATACATGTAAGTACGCCACGCGCAGAAAGACAGGGAAAGAGAAAGCAGGAAAACAAAAAGCAACACTCGCAAAAGGACGCACGCAAACCAAAATAGGCTCTGTGCCAGAGACGCACGAAGCCACCCCTCTTACACTGCCAAATCCTGCCAAAAGCTAGCCGGGGAGTGGTGACAGCGCCAGGCGACTTTACGCACCTGTCTGATCGTTTCCCTGATCAGTTGGTCGTTGTTAAATTGTCGGCCCTTATACCTCCATTTGTTCTGATTCTTCCACAATATCCAAATCTCAGCGGCCAAGACGATCTGATGCCCATGAGAGGAACTCCAGTGGGAGAGGAGATCGTTAAGGCCGCACGGATGATGGTCCTTTAGGCATTTGGTAGCAAGGATCGACCACATCTGATTCCCTTGGTCTCCGGAGAGAAGGATGTGTTCTGCCATTTTCGCTTGATGAGACGAACAGCAGTGGCATCGCGACGCCAGGCTGTGGCCGAAGGAGTTTAGGATGTTGTCGATAGGGAGTTTCCGCCGGTGGGCTCTCTATATCAGAATGGACCATTTGATGGGGATGCATGCCTGCCAGAACGGAGCGGTGTAAGGGGAACGGAACACCAGTGCCCCTGGCTACAATACTGGCCTGAGGCGGAGGAGAAGTTGCCGCCAGGATCGGGCGACCAGCACCAAGTGTCCAAGGTGTCCACGATCTGCAGTTCCACGGCAGCGAGAGCGGTGGCCGCCACCAAACCAAGCCTCGCTCTCACACTGTCCCACCTCCAGCCGGATGTATTGTCCCACAATTCCCGGATCTCACGAAGTGGAGTGATGGTCTGTGACTGGTAGGATAATCTCGTCCCCAAGCCAACGTTCATGGAACATCGACGAACAGTCGTCTTCGAGCTTGAGACGAATAAGGGGTTCGGCAATGTGGCGGCCCTGGATGATATGTCGCCAATTTGCAGAGGATCTGTTGTTGGCGACGGCAGTCGTGGGGTGGGAGTGTCTGTAATATCTCGCCATCATGAACCTGGTCCAAAGAGAATGGTCCGTACGGAGCTTCCACCACAGCTTCATAGAGCAGGAGTCAACGATGTAGGTAAGTCTACTGAAGCCCAGCCCTCCCTCGTCGGTGGGTTTGGCCATGGTGTCCCAGGTGGCCCAGTGGTACTTCTTCTTGCCATCGGAATGACCCCAGAAGAAGTCGGCGAATAGAGCTTCGATTGATTGTATAACTTTTTTTGGGGGTGCGCAGACGGCTAGGGTATTGATGGAGATGGAGGAGAGGACATGTTTGATCAGAATCAACTTGCCACCCGGGGATAAGGTCGCGTTGTGCCATCCCTCGATTTTAGACCTGATTTTGTTGACCAGGCTCGCGAAGATGCCTGAATTAGACTTAACATAAACTAATGGCCAGTCCAAGTATGAGAATAGCGGGTATGCAGTAGAGAAGGAAGTCAGGGTGGAGAGCGTCGCGGAGTGTATCCTATCTGCTTTGTGGTGAGTATAGATGACTCTTTTGTTGGAGTTGATGCGCTGACCCGAGCATTTGGAGTATTTCTCCAGCGTGCTGTAAACCACCTCGACAGATCCGATATCGCCCGAAGAGAAAATAAGGATGTCATCAGCATAAGCAAGATGTGTGATCAAAGGACAGCCGGTAGTAGTATGGAGGTGGTAGAATCTGGGAGTGTTGGCCATATATTTGAGGTTTCTACTGAGTGCTTCCGCCGCAATAATGAAGATAGTCGGGAAGAGAGGGTCCCCTTGTCTGACCCCACACCTGGCAGTGAAGAAACCTGCAACTTATCCGTTAATGATGGTAGAGACCCATGAATTGCTGATCGAACGGAATATGATGTCGATCCAAGATTCTGAGAATCCGAAGGCCCTGAAAACCCAGATCACGAATTGCCAATCGAGACGATCGTAAGCTTTTTCCACGTCAAGTTTGATGGTGACGTTTCTCCCTCTGGATGGGAATTTCATACAAGTGATCATTTTTTGGGCTAGGAGGATGTTGTCGATGATGTTCCGCCCTGGGACAAAACCGCATTGCTCTTCGAAGATAATATTAGAAGAAAAGCGGACATGCGGTTATTGATGATCTTGGAGATAATTTTTTTGGTGAAAGTACACAGGCTGATGGGCCTAAAGTCTTTAAAGGTCTCCGGGTTATCTTTTTTGGGGATGAGTATTAGGTTGGTACAGGAAATGGATTTGGGGTTGGTGGCCCCTTAGAAGAAGGCATTGGTGGCCTCTAGGAAGTCAGCAGTAATAATATCCCAGCAAGATCTGAAGAAGACCCCGAGAATCCGTCCGAACCAGAGGTGCTGAGTTCATCGAGGGCCCAAACTGTAGCCTTGACTTCCTCGGCAGAGGGAAGAGTAAGCAGCTGCTCGTTATCCCCATCAGAGATCAAATTAGGGACCTTGGCCAGGAATTCTACATCATTAACGATGACTTCTTTAGAGAATAGTTTGGAGTAGAAGTTGGTTGCCTCCTCCTAAATGCTGCTCTGGTCATCCAGCAGGTTACTGTTGCTATCGCTGATATGGTGTAAATGAAGATTATGCCTGCGACCGTTAACATAAGAGTGGAAATAGCTCGAATTGTGGTCCCCCTCGGAATCCCATTTAAGTGTGGCCTTCTGCTTCCAGAAGCCGTCTCCACCTTCAGATGGGACTTGAGAATAGTTCTGGCGAAGTTGAGGGCGGACCGGGCCTGCGGGGATCTGTCCGTGGCGAACTGGATCTCGGCACGGTTGACGTCATCCTCCGCCGTTCTAATCTCTTGGAAAAGGTTGTCAAAAGCGGACTTGCTCCACGTGGAGAGGGCCTTCCTGGTTGCTTTGAGTCTGGCCGCCACCCTAGTGTGGGGTTCGGGTCATCTTGTGAAAACCACGTGGATGCGATGGTATTTTTGAATTAAGGATGATGGGTCCAAAAGTCCAGGAATTGAAACGCTTTTTTGATATGGTTAGATCTGCTGCTGAGCTCGACCAGAAGGAATGAGTGGTCCGATTCGGTAGAGTTGAGGTGAGATAGTTTGGTGTAGAGGCCCATGTCGTGCCACCAGTCGTTTATCAGAGCGCGGTCAAGGCGGGAGTATTGTCTACAGGCGCCTTCCTGCATGTTGCACCAAGTGAAAGCGCTTCCAGCAAAAGGGAGAGTGTTTAAGTGGAAGTTAAATATAAAGTTGTTGAAGTCGTTCATGGCCTGTTGAGGTGGTCGGCGACCACTGGATTTCTCTTTGCTGCAGGAGATAGTGTTAAAGTCGCCAATGCATAGCCACGGCAGGTTGTTTCCAGAGGGGTGAATCTCTAGTAACGTGGTCCAGAGGTTCCTACGCTCTGGGAGATCACAGCTGCCGTGAACGACAGAGAGAAGGGAGCGGGTTGGAAGCATCGGATGTTCCACCCAGCAGAAAAGAGCCTGACTAGAGTCCTGCAGTATACCGAATCTGATATCGACAGCGAATAGAATCCAGATATCGTTGCAGCCGGCAACTGCTGCCTGAAATCCAAGCTGCAGTTGAATGGATTTGATTCTTTTTTGTGTGATTTTGGGTTCGATGATCAATAAAATGTTGATCTTATGAAGCTTCTTAAGGCTGATGAGTCTATTCAGCGTTGGTTTATTGGCCAGCCCCCGGACGTTCCACGAGAGGATTTTAAGCATTTAGGGATTGGAGGAGAGGGTTGTTTATGAGTTTCACGGTAGACCTCGTGGTCATGGCCTACGAATGCTCTATCTCTCATTTTTTTCTTCTTCTTGTTGTTGTTCTTGTTGTTGTTGTTGTGGTTTTTGTGGGAGCTCTGGCTAGTATTTATGGGTCCTGCCGCCGGGTCGAGTGGATGGCTGCCGGGGTCCTCCATCGGTAAGGGAGGACTTCTTGATCTGATTCTGCCATCGCACTTAGCGGGTTACTGGGGTCCAGGAACCCAGCATTCTTAGCTTGGTGGAACCTGTCCGTCGCAACGAAGTGGAAGCTAGGTCTATAGGCTACTATGGCGCTGTCGGTATTGGAGGTAGAAATATCTGCGATGGGTGGCACTGGGGGGAGATAAGAGCCTGTAGTTCCTCCTCATCTGTCGCTAGGGAGATCATCTACCTTCTGGCCGTCTGCTGTTGGGCGAAGGGGGAGTGGTCTTTCCGGGTTGCTCTTTGAAGGGCAGGAGGAGAGGATAGTGAATGTGTTATGGAGGGTTATATTTGAGGGGTTGTAGGAAATGATGGCACTGTCTGGTTGTCCTCTCGGGCTGGGGGGTGGACTTGCTGCTATTGGGTAGGTGTTGGGATGGGGATGTGGGCACGGTAGAAGCCGCCTGCTGGGTTTGTGGTTTACGGGTGGTGGCCTTCTTCAGCTCAGAATGTGCTCTGAAACAGTGCTTAAGGGAGTGACCTCTCAGTTTACAGTATTTGCAGTACAGGATGTTGTTGTCGTACACGAGCGTTTGATAGTATGTCCGACTGCCAAGCTCAAGTTTTATCTAGACTGGGGGGTAGGAGGAGAGGTCAAGTTCTACGCATATCTTCGCGTAATTGCCTTTGGAAAGGTTTCTTACTTCTTCAGCGATTGCTACTAGCGTCCCGAAAGAGCTCGTAATACGCTTCAGAGTAGCATGCGTGAAGCACACCAGGGGAAGGTTGGGTAGGGTGATCCATGCCGCCACGATTGTCGAATCGACTTTAGTGTTAAAGTCTAGAGACCATTTGACGATTTTAACGGTCTGGGCCACAATTCTGAACGAGCCCTTGGCCCATACCATGGCGAAGTCGGAAGGGGAGGAGAGGTGTAGGTAGAGGTGTTTGGGGTCTAGCGGAGCGACTTGGTAAGCGACAGAAAGACCCCATCCGGCAATAGCTTCCTTGACTATCGCTATTTTCGAGCAACTCGCAGCAAATTTAATCACGAACGTCTTCGTAAAAGAGGATGATAGCGAGAAGATTTCGACGGAGGAGAAGGGGATTATGATTTCTTGGTCTT
>JANAVB010031215.1:1628376-1630876 GCA_029216955.1 Iris pallida | reverse complement strand
ATATATCAAATTAAAGGTGGACTTGTCGACTTCAAAATTAATGAAGGATGTTTCGAAAGATTGGCGCTTCTTGTGCTCCAAAAATCAAAGCTACAAAAAAGTACATCTATAGTCACAACAAAATATAAATCTACTTTAATAAAAAAAATCATGTAAATAAAAAAATAATTCACAAAAATCAGGGTCTTTACAATCTACCCACCTTAAAAGAATTTCGTCATCGAAATTAAAATAAAGCTCACTAATGAAGAACCATGCTAGCGTAACTAGAATAGTTCAAGAGATACGCTAGGTCACTATGGTGTCTCCTAATAACTCAAGTAATAATCAATCTAAACAATTTGCTTTGCAACATCTCTATCGTAAAACTTGTAGATTGCTATCTCTAGTCGCTCTTCTTGGTACTGGCTGTCTTGCAACAATCATGTTGAAGGCTTGTCCTCCTAACCATATTATTATCACAATTATATAAGTCTCCTCTTTACCTGACCAAGCTAAGTGATATCTACCATTTTGTCGAATCCTAACTATACAACTGATAGGACATAATAGTAATGGGCTGGGTTAGTATCACGATCCGCTACCCAAATTGTTGGGCCGGGCCGAGCCATGTCCAGCCTACACTTGAGATAAAGCATAGTAAGCTGTTTCTAAAGAATAATAAGATAAGACCAAAGTGTGCTAACAGTTATATATGTAATGAAGAGTCAGAAATGTTCTAAACACAAAAGTCATCTCGTATATAAGTAAGTTCCAAGTACAAGTCCAAAATGTAAAACTGGATACAGGCCCAGTTACAAAATACGTAGTCTAATACATAACTACTCTTAATATCCCGAGCAACTACACAACTAGACGAGTTTTCCTGCAGGTACATCCTCGTAAGATAAAGTCTGGTCCTCGGCAACAACTCCATAATAGGAATCGCAAAGCAACTCCTCCTAGGAAAGTATACCTACAACGTTATCCTGTCAGGACGGGAGCAAGTACTGATTCTAACAAACTAAATATACGAAACATAAAATGAACAGAAGTGTAATAAACTGGAATCATGGCATATCATGGTTTAATTGGTTCTCTTAGAAATGGCAGCATATGTTTGTTTAAAAGTTTAAAACCATAGCATGTACGTGATCGGTCAATAGGTAAATAGGATGTACAGCGGTATATATCAAGTTTTCTGGAATGCACATACATGCACTAACGGCATCGGTGTATATCAATACACATACGCGGGATCAGAACCTACGGCAAAGTTACATATAGAATGTTACCGTGCGCGGTAAATACATACGGAGAAGGGGGGCATGATCACGTACTCTACTAACAGTTTTCCCTTAACCTATTATTAAACATGTGATAGATGTAAAAATTGTCCTAAGCATGGTAGGGACTAAAAATAATACAACATGTGAAGATTTAACTTGCTACCCCAAGGATCAGCATTTAACATGGTTGGAAAATCACAGTTTATTATTATAGCAGTATGTAAAGTTTGTAGAGGTACTTGCCTTTAGCAAAGCAAGGTAGTGACAGAAATGCTATAGATGCCTGGTGACGCGTCACTGTAAAAATAATACATGAACTTAGTTTTATACTAAGTTTAACTCTAAGACACCAGTGGTGCGACACGACTTTCTGACTGGACACCTAGCCAAATGTTGACTTTAGCATAGGAGACAAATGTGGGGTGACACAATACCCAAAATAGCTTTCTAGGGTCTTTATACTAGTGTAGGGTGAGGTCTAATACGACTATAACTCAAATCAACACAAAACATTGTAAGTCGTAACTATTCAATAAATAAATCAAACTGTACACTGTGTTCCAACAATTTTTGAGATAGACAAAATGCTCAATTTTACATAAAATAAAGTATCAAAATGATCCTTGTTAATTATAGGAATTTATACTAATTTTTCTGAAATTTATAAACCTTCATAGATATTTATTAAAAATCAGCAAACCTATGTATCCTGAAGATGAGTTCTGTTTTTCTATTTTTATAAAATGCCAAATTACTTATTAATACTGGAAAAATTATATTAAATTAGTTAAATTAATATAGTATTTAAATACAAATTTCCCCAGATTTTTACAATACTTAAATATATATAACATTCAAAAACAGCAAAATATATTTCTGGAAAATATTAATTAATTATTTACTTATTTTGTCCACGTTTTCGAAATTGAACCGAAGTCCAGATACGGGACCCAAAGCCATGAATCAACCATATGGACTTGTACAACTCTGATGTAGACACAAATGGGTCCAAAAACCCATGCTAGGTTTGGACTCAATTGGCCATGATAAAATAAATAATGGAATTTAAATATATATACATATTTATACAACAAAAGCAATTATATATATATTATATATATATATATATATATATACTATATATATAATATATATATATATATATATATATATTTATTTTATATTTATTTAATGGTATATATATAATGGATATATATATATAATAACATATA
>JANAVB010031215.1:1596553-1625945 GCA_029216955.1 Iris pallida | reverse complement strand
TATATCTATATATATATTATATATAATATATATAATATAAACAAATAAATTAAAAAAAAAAAACAAAGGCGGGGCTCGAAACTCGACGGGGGCATAGGCTTAAAAATGGTCGGGCTGGCCAGGGGATCAGCCCGGGTCAGTTGTTAAGGATAGGGTTTAGTTTATTTTATTTAGAATTAGGTTAATGGGTTTAAATCCGATAACATATACTTCGTCCTGACAGTTAAGGACACGAAGAATGGTCGAATCCTGTGTCCGGGTCGTACACGACACGCACGACTCGAACTAGCCGTGTCCATGCCATTACTGGGTTCCTCGTGTCCAAGCGAGTCCACATACGCGAACACGAGACACAAGACGACACACAGAGAGAGTGACGTACGTGTCCGAGAGGCGGGGCTTTGGGGGCGTTGCACGGCGGAGGAGTCGTCGAGTGGTGGAGAAAAATAGAACGGGGGTCAGCTCGTCGAGATACGTCGGTTGGCGGTGTGGCTCGTCGGGAAATGGCTCTGGGTGGTGGAAAACCTAGATTAGGGTTTCGGCAAGGTGGTGGGGAAGACGAAGTGTGAGGGCGGGCGCTGGTGGTGGTTGGCAGGTCGTAGTGGAGTCTAGGGTTAGGGTTAGGGTCGGGGCTTTTATAGGGTCGAAGGGGGCGGCGGAATTAGGGCTAGATTAGGATTAGGGTTAGAGTTTGGCCACAGTTAGGGAGAAGGCGACGGCGCGGCGGTGGGGTTAGGGTTTTGCAGAAAACCCCTCTAATTTATAGATATTGCAAAAACCCTCATCGCTTGCTCTGTGCAAATTTATTTGCACAGACAAATCAGATTTTGCAAAAACATTTAAAAATTTAAAAACTATTACAAATTGATATTAAAATAATTCAAATATTTACAAAATATATATTTTGCTTTAAAATAATTAAAAAATCATTTAAAAATTCTAGAAAAATTCCTAATAATTATATTATCATTTTAAAGATATAAATGCTATTTAAAATATAAAAATACTATTTTGAAATCTAGGGGCTTACAAATCTTCCCTCCATAAAAAAGTTTGTCCTCGAAATTCACAAGGATAGAAGACTCTACAAACATTCTATCATAGCAAGCAATGCAAACAAATGACTAAGGCTACTATTATGACTAACCTCTAAGGTATCAAGCGGGAAGGGTGGTTCCCTCGCGACTGTTGGGTCGAACAAGTAAGGATATCTCTCCCTCATGTCCGACTCCCTCTCCCAAGTAGATTTCTCGGAGAGTGAGGCTCCAAGCTACTCGGACCAAGGGTATGATTGTCCTCAGCCTCTTCTCCCCCTATCCAATATCTCTACTGGCTGCTCCATAACTGCAAGGCTCGGTCCGATCTCCAACTTTGAATGATCTAGCATATGGCTGGGGTCGGAACGTATCTCCTCAGCTGAGACACATGAAAGATATCGTGTACTCCTGCTAGGTTGGGTGGAAGTACAACCTGTAAGCTACCTCTCTGATCCTGCCAAGTTTTCGAACGACCCAATGTATCTGGGGCTCAACTTGCCTCCTCGTCCGAACGGATCGTCCCCTAGTAGGTGATATCTTCACCAACACCATATCTCCGTCAGCGAACTCTATCGGTCTGCGACTAGCATAGGCCTAGTGTTTTTGCCTGTCCTGAGCGACTCTGAGCATGTCTCTGATCATCCCGACCTTCTTTGCTGCATCCATAATCATCTCTGGCCCAAGCATAACTCTATCACCAATATCATCCTAAAAGAGCGGTGTACGGCATCGTCGTCCATATAGTGCCTCGAAAGGAGACATACCGATGCTGGCTTGGTAGCTGTTGTTATATGAAAACTCTACCAAGTGCAGATGGCTCTCCCATGATCCGCCAAAGTCCAGCACACAAGTCCTCAGCATGTCCTCTAGCGCCTGTATCGTCCTCTCGGACTGCCCATGTCTGTAGGTGGTATGCTGTACTGAACTTGAGCCGACTGTTCAACTCCTCCTGCAAGCTCCTCCAGTAGTGGGACGTGAATCTGCTATCTCGGACCGACACGATGCTCACTGGTACTCCGTACAAGCGAACTATCTGCTGCATGTATAGCTCGCCAACTTCTCGGTAGAAAGCCCCACCTTGAAGGGTATGAAGTACGCACGCTTCGTCAGCCTGTCAACGATGACCCAAATGGCATCCTTTCCTCCTTGGAAACGAGGAAGCTCTGAGACGAAGTCCATCGTAATGTGTTACCACTTCCACTCGGGAATAGATAACGGCTGCAATAGACCAGCTGGCCTCTGACGCTCCGCCTGACCTGCTGGCAACTAGGCATCTCGAAATGAAACGTGATACATCCCTCTTCATCCAGTACCACCAAAGATGTTCCCGCAAGTCACGGTACATCTGTTGGCACCCGGGTGAATAGAATATCATGATCGGTGTGCCTCCTGCAAGACTGCCTCTATCAACTCTCCCTTCGGCACACATAACGGCTGCCATGCCTCAAGGATCCATCCTCTGCTATGGGTAGTCATCTAGCAATCCAACTAAAGCCTGGGCTCGAAGTCTGCGAAGGCTCATCTGTAGACTGTACCTCCTTGATCTGCTCTATCAAACCTGACTGAATGTCGAGTGCCATCATTGTATCACTGATCCTGGCCGAACCATCTCGATACCGAGCTTCTCCAGATCTTCCCGCAAATGTCGATCTATCATCAGATTCCATGCCATCGGATGCCTGTTCAGCGCATCCGCCACCATATTGCCTTCCCGGGGTGATACTGTAAATCGATGTCAAAGTCCTTCATCAACTCCAACCATCATCTCTGCCTCATATTCAACTCTTTCTGCGTGAACACATACTTCAAGCTCTTGTGGTCAGTAAAGATTTCCATACGCTCTCCGTATAAGTAGTGTTTCCACAACTTGAGTGCAAAGATCACCGCAGCTAACTCTAGGTCGTGGGTAGGATAGTTCTGCTCATGAGTCCGTAATTGTCTAGATGCATAAGCAATCACTTTCCCATGCTGCTGTAGGACACATCCTAGCCCCTTTCCCGAAGCATCGCTGTATATGATGAAACCTCCAGATCTTGAAGGTAATGCCAGAACTTGAGCGGTCGTCAGCCTCCTCTTCAGCTCCTCAAATGCTGCCTGACGTCCTCTGACCAGATGTACTCTGCGTCCTTCTGCGTCAGTTTCATCATGGGTTCAGCTATCCTAGCAAAGTCCTGGACAAGCTTCCTATAATAGCCTGCTAAACCCAAAAAGCTCTGATCTCTGAAACTGACGTCGGAGCCTTCTATGTCTCAATGGCAGCAATTCCTGGGATCCACTGAGATCCCCTCTCAGTGACTACATGACGAAAACTCCACTCGGTCTAAAAAAGAACTCCTACTTCGACAATTTGGCATACAACCTCTCATGCCTCAGAATCTCTAAAACTGTCGCAAGTGCTCTGCGTGCCTTCGACGTCTTCGAGTATATTAGGATGTCATCGATAAATACTATGACGAACTTATCCAGATACTGGTGAAATGTCTTATTCATCAAGTTCATAAAGACAGCTGGCGCATTTGTGAGACCAAATAGCATCACCAAAAACTCGTACTGCCCGTACTTCGTGTTGAAACCGTCTTCTGGATGTCTGCTACCCTGACTTTCACCTGATGGTAACCAGATCTCAAATCTATTCTGGAAAAACCATCGCCCCACTCAACTGGTCGAACAAATCATCTATCCTGGGCAGAGGATATTTGTTCTTAATGGTGATGGTATTCAACGCCTGGTAGTCAATGTACAACGGACTGTACCATCCTTCTTAGGCACAAAGAGCACTGGTGCTCCCCATAGAGAAGTACTAGATCGAATGAAACCTTTTTCAATAGGTCATCAATCTGCTCCTTCATCTCTACGGCCTCCTTGGGGTTCACTCTATAGCAAGCCCGGGATACTGGTGATGAATCCGGTACTAAATCTATAGTAAACTCCAATCTCTGTCAGGCGGAAGTCCTGGAAGATCCTCTGGGAATACATCCATAAACTCCCTAATAATAGGGTGTGGCGGTGCTATCTCCCCAACTATCGCACAACAGTTCGGCTCTAGGCTGATCTCCGGCCCTGTCTCCTGATACTGAATGGTGGTCGTGCCTGGGGAACTGAATAGAATACTACCCTCATGACAGTCTATAGCTGCATGGGCATAGCTAAGCCAGTCCATCTCCAATATGATATCATACCCGGGGAGTGGCATCACAAAGAATCGTCCCCTAAACTCTCTTCTAGCAATAGTAATAGAGATCTATAGATAGCTCTAATGGGCACTGGTCCACCTCCCGTCATTACTCTACTCATCTCCTCGGTAGGGTAGCTACTAAGTGGGTGTTTATGCAAAAACTTAATGACAGGAAGCTATGCGATGTACCAGAATCAAACAAGCATAGAGCTAGAAAAGTATGCAAATAAACATGACCTGTGATGAGTCAGCCAAATAATCTGGTTCCGAAACCAGCTCTTGTTCCGCCTCAAGAGCCAGACTATAAGCCTTCCCTGGGGTCCCTTATGCTGCTGCAGATGTTGCCTAAACTGAAGAACAGTTTGGCAACTCTAGAGGGGGGTGAATAGAGTTTATATAGAAAAATAGCCAATTAAAAATAACTCTTTCACCAACAATAAAAAATCAGAGTAAAGTGCGGAAAATAAATGAAGAGCAGAAGAGCATACGCAAACACAACGATTTTAACCTGGTTTCCCTCGTGGAGGACTAGTCCAGGCCTGAGAACTCTAGCTCAGGATTAAATCCACTATTTGTGAAATAGTAGCTTACAACCCGTGCCTTTACTTCAGAAGAGCACGTCAACTTCTTACAGGAATCGCAGTGGCGATTGCTTGGAATTGTCCAAGCGACTTCTTCACTCTTGCACAAGAATCCTAACTGAGAGATGCTGAGCACTCGAGACTTAGGAGGCTTGTGGCTAGTAGATAGGAAGGGTATGGCTTATTGAGCTTGTAGGAGAGAAGAGAAGAGAAGATTGAGTGAGTAAAAAGAGAGAATTCATGCCCTATTTATAGTGTTTTTAGAGGCAGAATTCGGCCAGAATTCGGGTAGGAAAATTCAAAAATTTGGCCGTTGGACAGCTAGCAACCAGCTAACCCTAAAATTAGGGTTCCTGATTTCTAGGGGACAGAGTTCGGCCCGAACTCTGTGTGGAGGCAGAGTTCGGCCCGAACTCTGTCTCCAGAGCACAGAGTGGTTCTAAGTGGGACTTGTGGGCATTTTTGTTTTGGTGGAGCTTGGGATTTTGGGTAGGCTTATAGACTAAGTTCCAAGAGCTCAGCATAACTCAGAGTACATACTTCTAGACTCAATAAAATAAAAGTACAGACTCGAAAATACACTGAGAGTCGAAACTGAGCTGTTGTCTGTCCTGAACTGAATGCAGACGTCGTTGTCGTATTGAATTTATACAGATATTATTTAGTCAATGTAGTCAATATTTGGTTGACTGTGACTTTGTGTCAACAATCTCCCCCATATTGATAATTGACAAAATAATAAATGTATATTTCAATATTCATACCTGGACACAGTTGGTTAAAACACAGCTCCCCCATAAACAATGCCGAGCTAGAATAAGATAGCTCCCCCGTAATCAGTGAACGGTGCCGAGCTAGAATCAATAGCTCTCCCCCGTAAATAATGCATAGAACCTGTGGCCTGATAAAAATATTTTCCCAAAAGCAAACACAAGCACAGACAGATATACATTTGAAATATACATATTTCTCCCCCTTTTGGCAGTTAGCAATATAAAGGATCATATAGACTGCATAAGGATAGCAGTATAGACAATGAAAATTAATCCAACCACACCAAGCAGAGAAGAAACAGTATAATACTAAAAAACAAGTCACTGACATAAAGTAAAACTACGAAAAATAGCATAAAATGTTATCCACAACCAGAATGACAAGCACATCATCAGGGTGTGAAGACAGAAATCCAGTACATAAATCCATAACAAACTGAAATAACTAAAATCAAAAGGCAACTAAGACCATCAGCAGTGGCAGCAGCATATCAACCAATCTCCATCATGGAGCACGAGAAGGTCCTGGAACATCTGAAGGACCAGGGAATGAGCGAACGAAAAGGTCCTGGAACATCTGAAGGTCCACAAAAGCATCATCCGGATCCATATACCTCATGACCCACGGATCGTCTATACGATGACCCGCGCGATCTGGATCCCGCTCAATAGGCACATGCAGATCAGGATGACGAGCAAGCGAATACCGCATATCATGCAGAGAGTTCCCAAGGGCACTGATCTGCAAGGTGGTACGGTAATCCTGCTGCGTCCAGCGATCATCCTCAACGGCAAAACGATCGCGAAGCATAGTCTGAAGAGAATCCAGGTTGGCAGGAGGAGGAGGTGCATCCTGACCGAGTGGAGGGGCGTCAGGCTCCTCATCAGCAGAATGCTCAGATGACTCAGAAGCAGCGACAGGCTGAAGGCGTCGTGCCTTGGATAGAAAGACAGGTGCAGGCATGAACGGACAAGCATCAAGTGGTATATGAAAAGCACGAAAGATCAAAGGAAGATACAGAGGATAAACCAAAGCTCGTGGTTTCCTCCTACAGCGAATCATCCAGTCCATCATGGTACGTGGAAGATTGAAAGGAATTCCAAAATGAAGATGATAAAGAGCAGATATTTCAAGATAAGTGAGGTCATCATGGGAACCTGTTTTGGGTAGAATGGTGTTAGAAATAATCCAATGAAGGTCAGAAAAATATGGGTTGAGATATTTAGCCGTGAGCTTGCGAGGACGTGTGTATGGAGTACACAAATCGTCCTTGAAGCTCTCAAGGGAAATTCCGTCGGAAAAATGGAACGAGCGAGCGTCAACTAGCTTTTCCCAAGAATTGGGCTCTTGAAGATCAAGATATTCGGCTAAGTCAAAGTCATCAAAAGATATATTGATACCTGCAACTCGTGAATAAATATGAAGGTCATCAAAGGTTAAGTTGCAGTAGAACATTTGAACGGCATGACGATAGATAGCAGAAGTTGTAGTAACTAGTTCATCAAGATAGAGGTCATGGAATAAAGAATCATATTGAGAGAATATGGAAAAATTAATAGGATGTCCTGTGAATACCTGACGATTCCGAAAGTCACTAAACCAGTTATTTGATGCATCTAGTGAGACAAAAAGTCTGTTGTCATAGGTGGAAGGATTTTGAGGACGAGGTGGATTGAACAAAGGATGAGGTGGTTGAAGTTGTTCAATGATTTGTTCAATTGATGGAGGAGAATCCGAAGAGGAAATACTCTCAACTCGAATTCTCTTCCCACGATTGAACAAGCAAGGAGCCATTAAAAGATTTTAACTAGAAGATAGAAAATAGGAATGGTACCTCAAACAAGTAATAAACAATGGAAGAGAATGGAGAGAAACCCCTTTTTCTTGATTTTGAGAAGCAATGGAGCACTCTAGATCAAAAACTAGGGTTAGGGTTTCAAGGAAAGAGTTTGTATAGGTGAGAAAGGTGGTAGTAGTGAAGGAGAGAGATGGAATCCCGACATAAAGTAGGGCTTTGTCTTTGGTCGGATGAAATATTGACCATTGGATTAGAATTGATCCAACGCAGAGCCAGATCCCGACCCTGGAACCTAAGAACCGAACTCGGCCCGAACTCTGATAGGGGCAGAGTTCGGCCCGAGTTCTGGATCAATGGTCCAGAACTGAAAACAGGCAAAGAACATGAAGAAAATGTTTAAGAGTTAAACAAAAGATAGTTGAGGACAACAAAGAGTGTTGAATTTAAAAAAATAGATAGAGAGGTACTCAGAAAACAGAATGAACTTTAGAAAATATCAATTAGGCAATATTAAATCGAAAACGAGCCATATAATAATAAGAACATATACCGTGGTTCAATAGTCCAAATTTGCCATGGGTTAGCTGCAGGGGCCGGATCCCAGCTAGCGGTAGTCCTGAGGACTAGTGCACCGTGTCGCTTAGGCTTTTACGCCTTGTTGTCAGAAGGACCCTTTCGGTTTGTACCCATACCAAATTCTTCGTAAAAGAATCACAATATACTCGATATTTATGCAGGTGAGTTTCAATTTATAACTGCTTCATCTAAAATTCCAAGTTCACGACAAAGAAAATTAAAGCGCTCTTCGGATAGTGGCTTAGTAAAGAAATCTGCCAGCTGATGATCAGTGTCAATAAATTCTAAGTTAATCGTGCCATTTTGCTGATGATCACGCAAAAAGTGGTGTCTGATTTCAATGTGTTTTGTGCGTGAGTGGCAGACAGGGTTCTTAGTCAAATTGATTGCACTAGTATTGTCACAGAATATAGGAATATGCATGAAAGATAACTTATAGTCCTCAAGGGTTTGCTTCATCCACAGAATTTGTGCACAACAACGCCCAGCTGCTATGTATTCAGCTTCTGTTGTGGATAGTGCAACAGAGTTCTGCTTCTTGCTAAACCAGGAGACTAAAGCTTTTCCTAATAAATGACACGTGCCGCTCGTACTTTTACGGTCGACCTTGCATCCAGCGAAGTCAGCATCGGAAGTAACCAATAAGATCAAATGATGTTGACTTGGGATACCATAGGCCCACTGTAACCGTACCCTTAAGGTATCTAAAGATACGCTTAACCGCGGTCATGTGTGATTCCTTAGGATTAGCTTGATATCTAGCACATAGGCAAACACTGAACATGATATCGGGACGACTAGCAGTTAAATAAAGTAAGCTGCCTATCATACCTCGATACTTACGTTGATCAACAGGTTTGCCACTCTCATCTGGTTCGAGTTTGGTTGAAGTAGCCATTGGCGTGCTGATTGGTTTGATGTTGTCAAGATCGAACTTCTTCAGCATGTCCTTGGTGTACTTTGATTGGCAGATGAAAGTTCCATTAGCCAGTTGTTTTACTTGTAGACCAAGAAAATAGTTGAGCTCTCCCATCAAGCTCATCTCAAATTCTGTCTGCATACACTTGGCAAATTCTTGACAAAGAGTTTCATCAGTAGATCCAAAAATAATATCATCAACATAAATCTGAATTAATAGAATGGTGTCTTTGAAAGATTTGATAACAGTGTAGTGTCAATTTTCCCTTTTGAAAAACCTTTCTCAAGCAAGAAACTGCTTAGCCTTTCATACCAAGCTCTGGGGGCTTGTTTAAGGCCATAAAGCGCTTTCTTCAGCTTGAACACGTGGTCGAAAAATTTGTGATTTTCAAAGCCAGGGGGTTGTTTGACATAAACTTCCTCCTTAATAAAGCCATTCAAGAAAGCACTTTTAACATCCATTTGAAATAATTTAAAGTTCTGATGATTGGCAAAAGCACAAAGCATCCGAATGGATTCTAGTCTAGCAATAGGAGCATATGTCTCATCGTAGTCGATACCTTCCTCTTGATTGTATCCTTGAGCTACTAGACGGGCTTTGTTACGAGTGACTGAACCATCTTCATTTACTTTGTTTCTAAACACCCATTTGGTACCAATTATTGAGTGATTAGCCGGTCTAGGAACTAGTTCCCATACTTGGCTCCTCTCAAATTGGTTGAGTTCTTCTTGCATAGCAGAAATCCAAAATTTATCATTAAAGCTTCAGAAATGTTTTTAGGCTATACTTGTGAAATGAAGGCAGTGCTAGCAACGGAGTCTCTTAGTGATGATCTAGTAGTTACTCCACGTGAAACTTCTCCTATAACTAAATTTTCTGGATGAGAAGGTTTAAAAGAGAATTTCTTAGGCAAACCCTCCAGAGAATTAGTTTCGGTTGAAGTATTCATTGGAGTAGAAGTTGATGGCTCAACGTCATCATCAAGAGTACTTGCTGCACTGTTGTCTTCATCAAAAGTCATATTTGTTGACTCTTCCACAATAAGTGAGCGTTTATTAAAAACTCTATATCCCTTACTCTTGGCGGCATAACCAAGAAAGATACCATCGTCAGCTTTGGCATCAAATTTGCCTAAGTTGTCTTTGGTGTTAAGGATAAAACATCTACAGCCAAAAACTTTAAAATAAGAAACATTAGGGGGTTCTTCCAAACCAAAGCTCATAGGGTGTTTTCTTCGTAATGGGACGAATCAGCATCCTATTCAAAATGTGGCATGCTGTACTAACAGCTTCTGCCCAAAAATATTTCGGAAGTAAAAATTTATTCAACATGACTCTGGCCATATCACCGAGAGTTCTATTCTTCCGCTCCACAACACCATTTGTTGAGGAGTTCTAGGACAAGAAAATTCATGATCAAAGCCATTTGCTATTACAAAAACTTTCAAAATCATAATTTACGAATTCGCCTCCATGATCACTTCGAATTCGAGTAATCATGTAGCCTTTTTCGTTTTGAACTTTCTTTACAAAAATTTTGAAAGCAGAAATAGCATCGCTCTTATTAGCGAGAAAGAAAACCCAAGTAAATCTCGAAAAAATCATCAACAATAACAAATGCATAAAGTTTGCCTCCAAGGCTAGCTATTCTACTAAGACCAAATAAATCCATATGAAGTAGTTGCAAGGGTCTAGTAGTACTTACAGAGTTGATAGAATGAAATGAGGATTTAGTTGCCTTGTTTAGTTCACATTCGGCACATACCGTGTCCTTTTTGAACGTGATGTCAGGCAATCCTCTCACTAGCTTCTTGGTGGAAAGCCTGGATATAGCATCCATGTTGGCATGACCAAGACGCTGGTGCCAAAGTAGTCGTTCGTCTTTGTGGGCATATAGACATCTACCTGCATTGTTAGTATTTATAGAAGATAGAAAATGTAGATGTTGTCCTCTCTTTTTCCTTCAAAAGCAATGTCTCCTGTTGACCTATCATAGATGTAGCAACTGTTTTGTCCAAAGTTAATATCATATCCATGATCAGCAAGATGACTAATGCTGAGCAGGTTATGCTTTAACTCGGTCACTAGGCAGACATCCTTTATTACAGGAGAAGGAGGATGACCAATGATACTATTACCTATAATGTGCCCTTTGAGATTGTTACCGAAGGATACGTATCCTTCTCTCTTTATCGATAGTAATACAAAAAGATTTGCGTCTCCTGTCATATGTCGCGAGCATCCACTATCGAGAATCCACTTACTTTCAGTTGAGGAGGGAAGGTCCACCTACATCAAGAGTAGATGTGACCTTTGGTACCCGAGTTCTTGGGGGTCCTGAAAAGTTAGTCTTTGGGAACCAAGCATATATCCTTTTATCTACAAGTCTTCTAACTCTGCACTGTGGTGAGATGTGTCCATGTAATCCACAATAAGTACAGATAGCATTCTTATTTATACTAGGAGCATGAGAATAATATCTATAAGCAATAGGATGATGGACATGATGTGAAGAGTTAGCATGGTGAGGATGATTATGCATGGAATAAGTGGCATGGTGATGGTGTCTATGATGGTATTGTCTATGATGATTTTGTCTATATGGTATATGAGAACCTTGTCTATATGGCATTGCATGATGATTTTGTCTATATGGCATGGCATGATAATTTTATGTGTGGAGTGATGTTGATTGTGTCTTTGTGCATGATGAGTGTGTACTGAGTGAGAATTATTCTTACGTGCACGTGGTTTGTGAAAGTTTGTGTATATAAATGCATGGTTATGTGCTGCATGAGAATGACGTGATTGACTAGCATGAGTGGTATTGTGCCCATGTGATTGGGTTTGAGGTTGAACAACCTGTTTACCCAATTTGGTTTCTAATCTTTTAGAAACAGCTTGCAGTTCATCAACCTTAATATTTAAGCCATAAATCTTAGTCATGGAAATCTTGTGTCTACTCTTTTCTTCAGCAAGCAACGTGTTGAGAGTAGTGATTTCTTGAGTTTGTTGCTCAATACGTGCTTCAGCATCATGTAAGCTTAATTTAAGCTTGGATACTTCATCAGTGTCATTGGTGGGTGATGTGTTTCTAACATTATCAAGAAGTAAAGAAATTCTTTGTATCTCATCTTCTAGACTTTTGATTTTGTCCTTGGCATGTTTATATTTACCGATGACCTTTTTATGATCATCGAGTAAATCAGTGAAAGCATCGCCAAGTTCATCAAAAGAGAAGTCATCCAGAGTTTCGTTAGATACCTTGTTAGAAGTTGCCATCAGGCACACATTTGCTGTATCTTGAGGAGAGTCCTTTTCTTCCTCAGAGTCACTTGCTTCACTTTCATGCCAGATGCCTGTGTTGGCATATTTCTTTGATGAGTTCTTTTTGTATGGCTTCTCATAGCGGTTGCTCTTCTTCAGGAATGGGCAGTCTTTTCGGACATGTCCAGTTTTCTTGCAACCGTAACAAGTTGGTTCTTCTTCATCGTCTTCTTGAGATTCCTTCTTCCTTCGATTGAAGCGAAGGAATTTCCTGAAGTTGCGAACCATAAGAGCTTGGTCTTCATCATCCGAATTATCTTCTTCGGTCTCATCATGATTAGCTCTTCGTTGATGAGCTTTGAGTGCGATCTCCCTGGTCTTCGGAGCAGGCTCTTCGAAGTCCTTGAGGTCAAGCTCGTGAGTCATAAGCTTACCCATCAAGGTCTCCATTGACATTGTTGTGAGATCGTTTCCTTCTATGATGGCTGTCACCTTAGGGTTCCAAATCTTTGGTAGCCCTCTGAGCAGCTTACGAATCTTCTCGTGGTTTGAGTACTGCTTTCCAAGCGAAGATAGAGGATTGATGATGTCGAGGAATCTTGTGATCATTTGAGTGATCGTCTCACTTGGCTTCATCTTGAAGGCTTCGTATTCTTGAGTGAGACGGCTTATTTTAGATTCCTTGACCTGTGTGGTTCCTTCATGCGTCACTTCTAGAAGTCTCCATACTTCATGAGCAGTGGTGCATGTAGAGACCCTGTTGAACTCATTCCTGTCTATAGCACAGAATAAAGCATTAATAGCCCTAGCATCTAGACTTGCCTGTTTCTTCTCCTCGACAGAATATTTGTCGTGTGGTTTCTCAATGAGATCACCATCGACAACTATCCTGGCGGGCTTTTTGTAACCGTCAGTGACGACAGTCCACAGGTCAAAGTCTAGAGACTTAAGATAGAAGCTCATCCTTGTTTTCCAATATGTGTAGTTAGTCCCATCAAATAGGGGAGGCCTATGAATGGACTGACCTTCACCATGATTGGAAATCAAGGATTGTGTGGTTGCCATGGATCAGCTCTTAGGATGTTAGTCCTTGAAAAGAGAACAGAGCTCTGATACCAATTGAAGAACAGTTTGGCAACTCTAGAGGGGCGTGAATAGAGTTTATATAGAAAAATAGCCAATTAAAAATAACTCTTTCACCAACAATAAAAAAATCAGAGTAAAGTGCGGAAAATAAATGAAGAGCAGAAGAGCATACGCAAACACAACGATTTTAACCTGGTTTCCCTCGTGGAGGACTAGTCCAGGCCTGAGAACTCTAGCTCAGGATTAAATCCACTATTTGTGAAATAGTAGCTTACAACCCGTGCCTTTACTTCAGAAGAGCACGTCAACTTCTTACAGAGAATCGCAGTGGCGATTGCTTGGAATTGTCCAAGCGACTTCTTCACTCTTGCACAAGAATCCTAACTGAGAGATGCTGAGCACTCGAGACTTAGGAGGCTTGTGGCTAGTAGATAGGAAGGGTATGGCTTATTGAGCTTGTAGGAGAGAAGAGAAGAGAAGATTGAGTGAGTAAAAAAGAGAGAATTCATGCCCTATTTATAGTGTTTTTAGAGGCAGAATTCGGCCAGAATTCGGGTAGGAAAATTCAAAAATTTGGCCGTTGGACAGCTAGCAACCAGCTAACCCTAAAATTAGGGTTCCTGATTTCTAGGGGACAGAGTTCGGCCCGAACTCTGTGTGGAGGCAGAGTTCGGCCCGAACTCTGTCTCCAGAGCACAGAGTGGTTCTAAGTGGGACTTGTGGGCATTTTTTTGTTTTGGTGGAGCTTGGGATTTTGGGTAGGCTTATAGACAAAGTTCCAATAGCTCAGCATAACTCAGAGTACATACTTCTAGACTCAATAAAATATAAAAGTACAGACTCGAAAATATACTGAGAGTCGGAAACTGAGCTGTTGTCTGTCCTGAACTGAATGCAGACGTCGTGTGTCGTATTGAATTTATACAGATATTATTTAGTCAATGTAGTCAATATTTGGTTGACTGTGACTTTGTGTCAACATAAACCTCTGCTGCTGGGTCGGGAGCGGCGGTCCTCTAGACGGTGGTCCGGCACATGGTACCTTCGCTACTGGGCAGTCTCGAAGCTGATGGATGGTAGACCCACAAGCTAAACACTGCCCCAACCTCTTTCTACAGACGAAAGCGTCATGGCCTGGTCTTTTACAGAAAGAACACACACCTCCCTTCTGCTGTCGGGGTCCCGGGGCTCTAACTGGTGGGGTTGGATGATGTGGTGTGGGAGGACGGTATGTCTGCTGGTGCGACATCGGTGCTCCCGGTTGGAAAGCCTGATGCTTGGAAGGTCCCTCGAGGTGTACAGAAGCCGGCCTCTTGCAAGACTGAAGATGCTCCTCTATGCTCTGGGCCAACTCTAGGCTCTGGTAGTAGTCAGTCGTACCGTTTGCCACTATAAGAATGCCAATGTCCGGAACTAGACCATGGCAAAACCTACGCGTCATCTCCTCTGGGTCTGCAACTAGACTAGGAACGAAACGGCTCAATCGACTAAACTATGCTGCATACTCGTCAACAGAACGGTTCCCTGCTGGATGTTCTGGAATCGTAGCCCATGGCTAGCCTAGCGGTGGTCGAGAAGAATTTTTTCTTGAACTGGGTCTTGAACTGATCCCAAGTGGCCTTCCCTCTCACGAATAGTGGCTCATTTCGGAACCAAACTCCTGCCAAGTCTGTCAGCAAAAATCCCGCTTGCCTTGACCTGGAGGTCACTCGGCAACCTAGCTCCAAGGAGCTTCCTCTCTACCGAGTCTAGCCAGTCATCTGCTACTACGATGCCCTCGGTCCCTAAGAACTTCTTGGGGTTCAAACCCATGAAGTCCTTGATATTCCCTGCTCTCTGTCGTGGTTCTACCGGTGGTGGGACCGCGGTACGCTCCTCAGAACGCTCCATGCTCTGATGGAGTAGGGTGGTCTGCTCCTGATGGGTCGTTAGGAACCCCTGGATCAAAGTGAGCAATTGGTTCCCATTGAGAGTGACGGAAGCTTGGGCAGGTATAGTAATAGGTGGTGGTGGGAGTATCGGGTCCTACTGGGACTGTGATGTGGAAGGTGGTGGAGGCATTTGGGTTGGTGGATTTGTGGAGTGGGAGAGTATGGTAGGTAGAGGTACATCAGTCAACTGGTCAACCGACTAGGTAGGAAGTGTACCATTCTCAGGTGTAGTATACTGGGATGAGCGGGTGAGCACCATCTAAATAAATAAAATAACTTATAAGGACACTTTTAAGTAAACAATCATAAATAACAAGAAAATCTAATTTGTAATAACGAGCATATGATGCGTTTCCTATGTTGCAATCCTAGTAATCCTCTAGGTGTTCTAAGCGTCATTCCTAGTGTTGGCTAGTTACCTTAAGTTCCTAATTGCATGCATGCTTGGTACAATGACGTAACCAAACAATTTAGTCTTGACCTGTATGGGCCACCACTAAAAACATGTCACGATCCGCTACCTAAATTGTTGGGCCGGGCCGAGCTATGTCCAGCCTACGCTTGAGATAAAGCGTAGTAAGCTGTTTCTAATAATAATAAGATAAGACCAAAGTGTGCTAACAGTTATATATGTAATGAAGAGTCAAAATTTTCCAAACACAAAAGTTATCGCGTATATAAGTAAGTTCCAAGTACAAGTCCAAAATGTAAAACTGGATACAGGTCCAGTTACAAAATACGTAGTCTAATACATGACTACTCTCAATATCCTGAGCAACTACACAACTAGACGAGTTTCCCTGCAGGTACATCCTCGTAAGATAAAGTCTGGTCCTCGGCAACAACTCCATAATAGGAATCACAAAGCAACTCCGTCTCGAAAACTATACCTACAACCTTATCCTGTCAGGACGGGAGCAAGTACTGATTCTACCAAACTAAATATACGAAACATGAAATGAACAGAAGTGTAATAAACTAGAATCATGGCATATCATGGTTTAATTGGTTATCTTAGAAATGGCAACATATGTTTGTTTAAAAGTTTAAAACCGCAGCATATACGTGATCGGTCAATAGGTAAATAGGATATACAATAGTACATATCAAGTTTTCTGGAATGCACATACGTGCATTAAAGGCATCGGTGTATATCCATACACAAACGTGGGATCAGAACATACGGCAAAGTTACATATAGAAGGTTACCGTGCGCGGTAAATACATACGGAGAAGGAGGGCATGATTACGTACTCTACTAACAGTTTCCCCTTAACCCGTTGTTAAACATGTGAGAGATGTAAAAATTATCCTAAGAATGGTAGGGACTGAAAATTCTAACATGTGAAGATTTAACTTGCTACCCCAAGGATCAGCATTTAACATGGTTGAAAAATCACAGTTTATTGTTATAGCAGTATGTAAAATTTGTAGAGGTACTTGCCTTTAGCAAAGCAAGGTAGTGACAGAAATGCTATAGATGCCTGGTGACGCGTTACTGTAAAAATAATACATGAACTTAGTTTTATACTAAGTTAAACTCTAAGACACCAGTGGTGCGACACGACTTTCTGACTGGACACCTAGCCAAATGATGAACTTTAGCATAGGAGACCAATGTGAGATGACACAATACCTAAAATAGCTTTCTAGGGTCTTTATACTAGTGTAGGATGAGGTCTAATACGACTATAACTCAAATCAACACAAAACATTGTAAGTCGTAACTATTCAATAAATAAATCAAACTGTACACTGTGTTCCAACAATTTTTGAGATAGACAAAATGCTCAATTTTACATAAAATAAAGTATCAAAATGATCCTTGTTAATTATAGGAGTTTATACTAATTTTTCTGGAATTTATAAACCTTCATAGATATTTATTAAAAATCAGCAAACCTATGTATCCTGAAAATGAGTTATGTTTTCCTATTTTTATAAAATGCCAAAGTACATATTAAATGCTAGAAAAATTATATTAAATTAGCTAAATTAACATAGTATTTAAATACAATTTCTCCCAAATTTTTACAACAAATAAAATATATATATATTCAAAAACAGCAAGTAACAATTTCTAGAAAATAATTAATTAATTATTCACTTATTTTGTCCACGTATTCGAAATTGAACAGAAGTCCAGATACGGGACCCAAAGCCATGAATCAAGTCCAATATGACTTGTACAGACTCTGAATGTATTAGACAAAATTGGGCCCAAAAAACCATGCTAGGTTTGGACATCTATTGGCCATGATTATAAAATACATGAATTTAAATATATACATATTTATACAACAAAAGCAATTATATATATATTATATATATATACATAATATATATATATATATATATATATATATATATATATATATATATATATATTATATATATATATATATATATATATATATATATATATATATATATATATAATGTATATTATATATAATATACTATATATATATATATTTATATAATATATATATATATATATCTATATATATATATATATATATATATATATATATATATATATATACATATCTATATAAATACTATCTATACTATATATATATATATATATATATATATATATATCTATATATATATATATATATATATATATATATATATATATATATATATATATATATATATATATATATATATATATATATATACTAAATATAATATATTATATATATATATATATATATATATATATATATATATATATATAGATTATATATATATCTATATATATATAATATTATCAGTATATATATATAAACAGTGTGTATATATAAGAAATAATATATAGACATAAATACATACATACATATATATATTATATATATAGATATATATATATATATAATATATATATAGATATATTATATATTATATATCTATATATATTTATATAATATAAATATATATATATATATATATATATATATATGATATATATATATATATATATATATATATATAAATAATAGATATTATATATATATATATATATATTATTTTTTATATATATATATATATATATATATATATATATATATATATAAACAAATAAATTAAAACAAAACAAAAAAAGAAAACAAAGGCGGGGCTCGAACTCGGCCCGGGGACTTGGGCTTAACATGGGGGGTCAGCCCGGGTCAGTTGTTAGGGATAGGGTTTAGTTTATTTATTTAGAATTAGGTTAATGGGTTTTTAAACCCGATAACATATACTTCGTGTCCTGACAGTTAAGGACACGAAGAATGGTCGAATCCTGTGTCCGGGTCGTGTACGACACGCACGACTCGAAATAGCCGTTTCCATGCCCATTATTGGGTTTTTCGTGTCCAGGCGAGTCCACATACGCGAACACGAGACACAAGACGACACACAGAGAGAGTGACACGTACGTGTCCGAGAGGCGGTGGTTTTCGGAGGAGTTGCACGGCGGAGGAGTCGTCGGGGTGGTCAGAGAAAATAGAACGGGGGTCAGCTCGTCGAGACGCATCGGTTGGCGGTGGTGGTTCGTCGGGAAATGGCTCTGGGTGATGGAAAACCTAGATCTAGGGTTTCGGCGAGGGTGGTCGAGGAAGACGAAGTGAGGGCGGCGCTGTGGTGGTGGTTGGCCGGTCGTAGTGGAGTCTAGGGTTAGGGTTAGGGGTCGGGGCTTTTATAGGGTCGAAGGAGGCGGTGGAATTAGGGCTAGATCAGGATTAGGGTTAGGGTTTTGGCCACAGTTAGCCGGAGAAGGCGACAACGCGGCGGTGGTCGGGTTAGGGTTTTGCAGAAAACCCCCTCTAATTTTCAGATATTGTAAAAAAAACCCCACCGCCTTGCTCTGTGCAAATTTTATTTGCACAGACAAATCAGATTTTGCAAACAAAGTTTAAAACAATTAAAACTATTACAAATTGATATTAAAATAATTCAATTATTTACAAAATGATATATTTTGCTTTAAAAATTAATTAAAAATCATTTAAAAATTCTGGAAAAATTCCTAATAATTATATTAATTTATTTTAAAGATATAATTGCTATTTAAAATTATAAAAATACTATTTTAAAATCTAGGGGCTTACAGTTAGGCTATGTTTAGGTTCTTGTAGAGGGTCAATCTTGTAGGAACGAAATCGTAAAGCAGAATACTCTAGAGGGGGGTGAATAGAGTAGGCAGCGGAATTTTGCTAATTAAAAGCTTGTTAGCAGTTAGATCACAGATTTAATAATAATCACAAAAAGTAAATGACAGGATTTAAAAGTGATCAGAAGGCAAACGCAAACACCGAGATTTATACTGGTTTCCCTCTGGTGAGGACTAGTCCAGTCGGAAGAACTCTAGCTTCCAGTTGAATCCACTATTGGAAATCCTGCAAGTTTTCATACGAAGTCCTTGCAACTTCTACAGACGCGAGCTTTGATATGAAGAACTCGTCCAACTTCAATTGTGAAGAGTTGAATCTTCTATCAAGCCTCTGATTACAATCGCTCTTGAAACTTCTAGACCGTACCGCACTGGCAAATGGACTAGAAGATAGTAACTGGATTGGAATTTAAAAATGAAAGCTTTTAAGAACTCTTTGGAAGAATTTAAGCTTAAGAAGAGAAGAGATTGAAAGTGAATTGGTGATCTGAAATGATCGAAATGCTTCTCTATTTATAGCTTTTCCAAAGACAGAACTCTGACAGAATTCGGGCAGAATTCAGACAAAACTCTTTGTAACAAACCGCAACTGAAGGATGACCAAGTTCAAAAACCCAACGTTCACTAACGTTCCAAATGGCCGAACTCGGGCCGAGTTCTCCTGAGGTTCTGCCAGTTCATATTTTTAGAGAAAAATAAATTTTGGCTTTTTGAACAATCCTTCAGAAGCTTTTTGTAAAGGAATATTTTTTAAAAACGTAGGTCATTTGTAAAAGAATATGATGGTTTTGAAAAACATTTTTATGATAGCCTATTTGCCAGTACGACTTGGTGTACAATGTATTCCTAGACTCAATAAAATGAAAAATTACATTGCATAGCAGGAAGTACATTCTGAATGGCAAACGACTTCAGTCTTGAACATTTGTTGATAACCATTGTTGAGCAGTGTCCAAAAGGTCGTCGGTAAACATCTGAGTTGACTTGTATTTATATCGAGACAGAGTTTGATCAATTATTAAAATCAGGTTTGACCATGACCAATGGGCCAACAATCTCCCCCATTTTGATAATTGACAAACCTTGCCGATATAACATCTAAGCTTGGAATCAAATCAAAATAAAAAAAATTGTTCATAACCTGTATTTCACAAACATGTTAGATCCTTATTTCTCCCCCGTTGTCACTTAGCAAAATAATTACAAAAAAGAAAGCTCCCCCGCAATCAATGCATAAGTAACAAACAGTAAAAAAATACAACAAAAAGAAATAATCATGACAGGCATGGTAGAAACAGATAGACTATAGAACAACAACACAGGCATGTATTTGTCTTAGACAGTATTTTAAGAAAGAATGAAGCAACAAAAGATAGATAGTGCTACTATTAACTGAAACAAATAAGGTGCTGAATAATAGACTAAGATGCCAAAACTGAGGCATAAAAAAACAACCATGTCCATGAATAGTCACAAAAAAAATGCTGATAATAACTAAAAAGAGTACTGATAAAATATTGGAATGTCGAAGCATTTCCAAGTAAACATAAGACAAAAGTAACAGTCTCAATAATCTAACATCTCAAAACTCATCATCATCAACATCATCATCAGCTGCAGCTCCAGCATGTCCAGAAGGACCAGCTCTAGAAGTACCAGCACCAGAAGTGTGAGGAGTGGCGCCAGCGGTACGATACCAATCATATGCGTTCCCTGGCTGGAACAGAGAGTGTACCGCCTCGTCGTCAATGCGGTAGCCAAAAACAAAAGGGTCTCGAGGCAGAGAGCTAGCAGAATGACCCGTCTGTGCAAACCTCAGATCGGCGAAGGAGTTGGCAATCGTCTGGAACCGAGTCACATCACGAAACTCATGTTCCCTAGAGGTCTCAACATAAAAAGACTGTAGATCTGATAAGTGCTGATGGATACCCTCAAAAGTCATAGGGTAGGAATGAGGAGGAACAGGTGCTGTAGGAGCAGTGGGAGTAGGTGCAGGAGGAGTAGGTACAGTAGGTGGAGGAACAGATGCAATGCTACGACGAGAGAGTTTGAGAAACTTGGGCTCGGGGTCGACAGCACAAGTAGATAAATCAATATCAAATCTCTGAAAAATGTGCGAAATGAGCATCGCATAAGATAGGTTGCGGTCTCTCTCGCGACATCTACCCATCATCTGAATGATAGTCTTAGGGGCAGAAAAAGGAATCCCCTTAAGAATATGATAGAGAGCAGAAAGCTCAAGTGCAGTGACATCATCTTTAGAAGTGGATTTTAGAAGTAAGGTGGAATAGATGATGCAATGTAATTCGTAGTTAAACAAGTTCAAGTTATTAGCCTTGAACTTTCCTGGAAGAACGCGTACGGGCGCACAAAGTTCATTCTTGAAACTAACGAGTGTCGTGCCATCGGGGAAATCAAAATCAGTGATGTCATCTAGCGGGGCACCTTCGTTTGGAATACCAAGGATTTCTGCTAACGTGTCATCAGTGAATTCGATGTCAATTCCTTCGATACTTGTCCTCGCTGTAAAAGTGTCTAACACAAAATTACAATAAAATAATATAATGGCATTAGTGGCAATGGAGAATTGTAAGGTGACAAAATATTGTAACCCTAATGCCTCAAAGTAAGGGCGATGATCCGAAAAGATAGTCCACTTAATCGGTGATCCGGTACAAATAGTACGCATGTTAAAATTAGCGTACCACAATAACGCTTGATCGGAAGTTTTAAAGTAAAACTCATCCGACGTACCATCGTCCGATTGGACCGGAGAAAAGAGGCAATCCGTATGTGGATCTGAAGACGATGCCTCTTCACTGGCATTGGTCTTCTTCCTCTTGAAGGGATTGAACTTAGGCATTCTTTCCCAAAATATTCTATAAACCCTAAGTATTGAAAAGGTGGTGGAAGAAGGGATCATACCTTCCAAGAATCGGATATGTTGCAGAGGATGACGATCTCCGCACGAATCCAAAGTTTGGATGAGAAACACCACAAGAATTGGAAGAACAATGCGGAAGAAGAACTAGGGTTTCGGAGGGGCGGAGCTGCTGTTATGAGGATGTGGGGAAGTATGAAGAAGAAGGAGGCCTCGGGTTGGTGCTGGTATATATAAATACCCAGCCGAACTCTGGCCGAATTCGGACCGAACTCGGGCCGAATTCGCCAAGGTTGCCTGGATATATATATATATAAAAATAAAAAAATTCAAATGAGGCCACATTCTTTTTCATTAATTCGTTTCAAATGTTTAATTCAAAGTTTAGTAATTTTAAATCTCAAAATAATATAATTAATATTATTTTACAAATTAATATCTTTACTCAGCATCTGTCTCAGATTAGCTGTAGGAGTACTGTCCCAGCTAACGGAGGTTCACCGGAGAACTCTTAAGTACCGCTTCGCTTCGACCGTAGTCGTGGTGACAGACAGACACTTTTTAGGCTTGTCTCGAAAACAGTTTATGAGTATCGAATAAATAATTAGTAAAACAAAATTAATTAGTACTATTTATATCTAAAATTCCTAATTCTTGACGTAAATAGTTGAAACGATCTTCCGCTAATGGTTTTGTGAATATGTCAGCTAATTGATTTTGTGTGTCTATGTATACAAGGTCTATATCTCCATTTTGTTGATGATCTTTAAGAAAATGATGTCGAATCTCGATATGTTTAGTACGAGAATGACATATAGGATTCTTAGTCAAATTAATAGAACTAGTGTTATCACAGAAAATGGGTATATGTGTAAAATGCAATCCATAGTCTTCTAAGGTTTGTTTTATCCATAAAATTTGTGCACAACAACGTCCTGCGGCAATATACTCAGCCTCGGTTGTTGATAATGAAACAAAATTTTGCTTTTTACTAAACCAAGAGACTAAAGCTTTTCCTAGGAAATAAAATGTGCCGCTAGTACTTTTTCTATCTACTTTGCATCCAGCAAAATCAGCATCAGAATAACCGGTTAGGTCAAACGACGTGGTTTTGGGATACCATAAGCCGACAGAAGAAGTGCCTTTAAGGTATCAAAAGATACGCTTAACTGCGCACAGATGTGATTCCTTAGGATTGGCTTGAAAACGAGCACATAAACAAACACTAAACATAATGTCTGGTCGACTGGCAGTTAAATAAAGTAAACTACCGATCATACCTCGATACTTACGTATGTCGACAGGTTTGCCTTGTTCATCAATATCAAGCTTGGTTGAAGTCGCCATTGGAGTGCTAAGTGGCTTTGCTGCTTCCATGTCGAACTTTTTAGTAGATCCTTTGTGTACTTAGCTTAATTTATGAACGTCCCATTGTTGGTTTGTTTGATTTGCAGTCCGAGAAAGAACTTCAGCTCTCCCATCATGCTCATCTCAAACTCATTCTGTATACACTTTGAAAATTCTTGACAAAGGGATTCATCAGTAGATCCAAAGATAATATCATCTATATAGACTTGAATTAAAAGAATATTATTATTCAAAGACTTTATAAACAAAGTAGTGTCAACCTTTCCCGTTGAAAAACCGTTATCAAGTAGAAAAGAGCTTAGACGATCGTACCAAGCACGAGGGGCTTGTTTCAAACCATATAAAGCCTTCTTCAATTTGAAAACATATTCAGGAAATTTGAAATCAGAAAAACCGGGTGGTTGAGCTACATAAACCTCTTCTTTTATAAAACCATTTAAAAATGTGCTTTTGACATCCATTTGAAATAATTTAAAATTATAAAAATATACAAATGCATATAACATGCGAATGGATTCTAATCTCGCAACTGGGGCATAAGTCTCATCGTAGTCGATACCTTCTTCTTGATTGTATCCTTGAGCTACGAGTCGAGCCTTATTACGAGTCACTAAACCATTCTCGTTCAGTTTATTTCGGAATACCCATTGCGTGCCAATGACCGGATGATCAATAGGCTTGGGAACAAGTTCCCAAACTTAATTTTATTCAAATTGGTTTAATTCCTCTTGTATAGCATCTATCCAAAAATTATCACTACATGCTTCATCAATATTTTTGGGTTCAAACTTAGAGACAAAAGCAACACAAGAAGCTATATCTTTATTAGAGGAGCGAGTACTTACACCCTTGGTAATCTCACCAATTACCAAGTCCTTTGGATGGTCAGCCGTGAACTTCAATCTTTTTGGCAGACTCCGAAGGTAGCTGGTTCCTGGATCTTCTCTAGGAGGATCAGCTGGTGCTTTGCTGGGTACATTGAGATCTTCGTCACTGTCATCGATTGTCATTTGATTTAGTTCATCAAAGGTGACATTGATTGACTCTTCGATGATCATGGTTCTTTTGTTGAAGACTCTGTATCCTTTGCTTTTGCCTGCATAACCTAAAAATATACCTTCATCGGCCTTTTTGTCAAACTTTTCCAAATTATCTTTTGTATTAAGAATAAAACATTTGCAACCAAATATTCTAAAATATGAAACTGATGAAATTCTATCAAACCATAACTCAAACGGAGTCTTCTTCGATTTGGGTCGAATTAGAACTCTATTGAGAACAAAACAAGCTGTATTGACAGCTTCAGCCCAGAAATACTTAGGTAGACTAAACTGGTTTAACATTACTCTGGCCATTTTGGATAGAGTTCTGTTCTTACGTTCCACAACTCCATTTTGTTGTAGAGTCCTAGGGCAGGAGAATTCGTGCACAAAATCGTGTGTGTCACAAAATTGCTCAAACTCTGTATTCTCGAATTTGCCTCCATGATCGCTTCTAATACGAGTGACCATGTAACCTTATTCATTTTGTACTTTCTTGCAAAAGGTGACAAATTCCGATAATGTATCGTTTTTGCGTGTCAGAAAATATACCCATGTGTATCTAGAATAATCATCTACAATTACAAAAGCATATAGCTTACCTCCGAGGCTAGCAACTCTGCTAGGACCAAATAAGTCCATATGTAGTAATTGTAGAGGTCTAGTAGTACATACAGCGTTTACTGACTTGAAAGTGGATCGAGTAGCTCTGTTCTTTTCACATTGACTGCATACCGAATCCTTCTTGAATGTAATATCCGGTAAACCGCGTACTAGCTTCTTCGTGGATAATCTGGAAATAGTATCCATACTTGCATGACCGAGTCTCATATGCCACAGATGACTCTTATCGCTTTTAGCCATTAAACATCTACCTGAAATGTTAGTATCTTCCAACAAATAGAAAACATATATATTGTCTTCTTTAATATCTTTAAATATAGTACTACCAGTTGAACTATCAATAGTAGTACATTTGTCTTTTACGAAGTTAATACCATAACCGTGATCAGCTAAATGGCTTATGCTGAGCAGATTATGTTTTAACTCAGTAACAAGACAAACATCTTTAATCACTGGATAGGGAGCTTTACCAATATTACCAATACCGATTATATACCCTTTTAAATTATTGCCGAAGAAGACGTATCCTTCTTTATTCCTCTTCGACAGTGTTGCAAATAATGAAGCGTCACCGGTCATGTGCCGTGAGCAACCGTTGTCGAGGATCCATTTACTCCTAGCATGTGAAGGGCGTCCCACCTACAAAACAATTTGCAGATGAAACTCTTGGTACACATTTCTTGTAGGGTCCTGACTGGTTAGCTTTCGGTATCCATGCATACATATTTAAATCTACTAACTTTTTGATTATACATGCAGAAGATATATGACCAATGAGGCCACAATAATGATATTTAGCATGTTGAGTGTTGAAAGCTGAGTGGTGTGCATGGTTGGTAGGTTTAGGTTTTCTAGTATAGAAGAAAGCATACCTATTATCCTGTTTGGGCATAACCTTTTTAGGCAAAGGTTTGATAGGGTTAGGTCTGACAGTGTTAGGTTTTGGAATGTTCCGATTTTTCGGTAAGTGACACGTGTTAGGGTAGGAAGCAGCAGTCTCAGGCTGTTTTCCTAACCTAATTTCCAATCTTTTGGAAGTGTCATATAACTTAGTATAGTCAGAAGTGAGTGCTTCCATTCTGACTTGTGCACTTTGAAGACTTTTCTTCTCTTTAGAAAGTTCTTCTTTCAATTGGTCAATAACCTTGTCTTTTTCTTCGGATGACTTGGTAGTCTCGTGTAAAAAAAGCTTAATAGAAGAAAGCTCACCAGACTCACTAACATTATCTTTAACCTCAGCTAGTAGGTCGGTAAGTCTTCCTATTTCACTTTTGTACTCTTTGAGTACCTTCTTAGAGGTCTGATATTTGCTACGCAGTTTCCTGTAATCACTTAACAGTTCACTGAAGGCTTCTCCTAATTGCTCAAAGGTGAAGTCATCATATGTATCAATTATAGGTTCAGAGAGTACCTGATCGGATGCCATAAAGCATACATTTGCAGCATCTTCTGATTGTTCATCTTCTGAGTCGTTGGCTTCACTTTCATGCCATATGCTGGTGTTGGCATACTTCCGAGATGTTGCTATCTTCAAGTTCCCTTTCTCGTATCTGTTGCTCTTCTTGCTTGTTGATGAGTTTGTAGGACAGTCCTTCTTCATGTGTCCTTTCTTCTTGTAGCCGTAGCAGACAGAGTCATCTTGATACCAGCCGTTGCCGCCATTGTTCTCTTTTGTCTTCTTCTTATATCTCAAGAATCTTTTGAATTTTCTTGCAAGGAGTACTTGATCTTTAGCATCAGATTCACTGTTGTCTGAATCATCTTCAGCAGATATTTTGTGCTGAGCCTTGAAAGCGATCATCTTCTCCTTTGGTGTAGGCTCTTCAAAGTCTTGTAGCTCTAGTTCATGAGTGAGTAGCTTACCCATGAGTATTTCAAGTGGCATGGTAGTGAGGTCGTTTCCTTCAATGATTGCAGTAGCCTTCGGAATCCAGTTCTTTGTAAGTGCTCGCAGGAGTTTGCGAATCTTTTCATGGTTACTGTAATCTTTACCTAGGGAGGACAAAGGATTTACAATATCCAAGAATCTCTCGAACATCTGAGTAACTGTTTCGTTGGGCTTCATCTTGAACGCCTCATACTCTTGAGTAAGTCTGCTGACCTTTGATTCTTTGACTTGAGTTGTGCCCTCATGTGTGACTTCAAGAAGTTTCTACACTTTATTTGCAGTTGTGCAGATAGATACCCTGTTAAATTCAGTTCTGTCTAAAGCACAAAATAAAGCATTAATAGCACGTGCGTCAAGACTGGCCTTTTTCTTTTCTTCCTCTGTATATTTGTCATGGGGTTTTTCAGTTAAAACTCCATCAATATTTATACGATGTGGCTTTTTATAGCCATCAATAACCACAGACCATAAGTCAAAATCAAGAGATTTCAGAAAGAAACTCATACGTGTTTTCCAATAGGTGTAGTTTGTGTCGTCAAACAGTGGAGGTCTATTTGTGGCTTGGCCTTCACTTGTGAATTTTATAGTTTCCATATGTAAAGCTGTGATCTATATAAAAATTGAATATAACTGCAATTTTACCTTGCTTTACCTGTATAACCCGCTCTGATACCAATTGTAGGAACGAAATCGTAAAGCAGAATACTCTAGAGGGAGGGGTGAATAGAGTAGACAGCGAAATATTGCTAATTAAAAGCTTGTTAGCAGTTAGATCACAGATATAATAATAATCACAAAAAGTAAATGACAGAATTTAAAAGTGATCAGAAGGCAAACGCAAACACCGAGATTTATACTGGTTTCCCTCTGGTGAGGACTAGTCCAGTCGGAAGAACTCTAGCTTCCAGTTGAATCCACTATTGGAAATCCCGCAAGTTTTTATACGAAGTCCTTGCAACTTCTACAGACGCGAGCTTTGATACGAAGAACTCGTCCAACTTCAATTGTGAAGAGTTGAATCTTCTATCAAGCCTCTGATTACAATCGCTCTTGAAACTTCTAGACCGTACCGCACTGGCAAATCGACTAGAGGATTGTAACTGGCTTGGGATTTGAAAATGAAAGCTTTTAAGAACTCTTTGGAAGAATGTAAGCTTAAGAAGAGAAGAGATTGAAAGTGAATTGGTGATCTGAAATGATCGAAATGCTTCTCTATTTATAGCTTTTCCAAAGACAGAACTCTGACAGAATTCGTGCAGAATTCGGACAGAACTCTTTGTAACAAACCGCAACTGAACGATGACCAAGTTCAAAACCCAACGTTCACTAACGTTCCAAATGGCCGAACTCGGGCCGAGTTCTCCTGAGGTTCTGCCAGTTCATATTTTTGGAGAAAATAAATTTTGGCTTTTTGAACAATCCTTCAGAAGCTTTTTGTAAAGGAATATTTTTAAAAAACATAGGTCATTTGTAAAAGAATAGGATGGTTTTGAAAAACGTTTTTATGATAGCCTATTTGCCAGTATGACTCGGAGTACAATGTATTCCTAGACTCAATAAAATGAAAAATTACATTACATAGCAGGAAGTACATTCTGAATGGAAAACGGCTTCAGTCTTGAACATTTGTTGATAACCATTGTTGAGCAGTGTCCAAAATATCGTCGGTAAACATCTGAGTTGACTTATATTTATATCGAGACAGAGTTTGATCAATTATTAAAATCAGGTTTGACCATGACCAATGGGCCAACAAATCTCTACACTAAAACTACCACTCTATTCTTGATCAAGTGAATACCATAAGAGCGTAACCTAGTATGATCATCTATACTGAGGACGTCCACCACCTTTGGTCACACTGCCCCATCAAACACATGGTGCCCTAAAATTTTATTACCATTGCACACTAGTTACAAAAATTCATACCATTAGATATCTATGCATCTCTAATACCTCCTATCTATTAAATAATCAAAATTCAGTAAGCAAACTAATTGATACTATAACTTAAGAATTTATGATAAATTCTATATAGCACGATCATTCGTCACTTCAAAATAGGAAGGAACGAGAAGCGATGGTACGTGAAAGCAAGGAAAGAATATTCGAGAGCAAATACAAAGTTTAAGGACGATAGAAAAATTTCTAAAACAGTTGTCAACACAGTTGTGGATTGAGATTCCTAAGGATTTAATCATATTCGCAGGCACACTTGGTATAGTAACGTAACCATAATGGCTAACTCGACCTGCATGGACCACTAAAAAAATATGTATTGCCACA
>JANAVB010031215.1:1486553-1591553 GCA_029216955.1 Iris pallida | reverse complement strand
TGTTGATTAGGACGCATGGATCTGTGCTTTGTTGGATGCGTCCATACAGGGTGCTTGGTACTGACCGGCGCATCCGTTTACATGACGCGTCTTTATTGGTCCGACAGTTGAGTTCTTCAAGTGCTTAAAATAGCCGTTTTGACTTGGCTGAATTCAAGGCGTCAGGTTCATCACCATAAATACAAATTCATTGCACGAGATTCGGAGAGCCCGTCACTTGGCGCATGGGTTTGATTTGCCCGGCTTATAAATAGCAGCAAGGAGAGAGTATGCTTCTCGTTCTCTCACATCTTCCCGAGTGAACTTATTTGCTCGAGCACATTCTGTTGACAAGATGCTCCCGAGGGTGAAGATGCAATGAGTTGTCTTCGTTCATGCATTTGAAGGTGACTGTTACATCCAAAAGTCGGGGTCGCGGGCTTCTGAGGTAGGCGGAAGGTGCATGTTGCATCCAAAGATCAGGATGCTCGAGCCCCGTCTCCGTTATACTGGAAGAGCCGCAGATCGGAATTATGGTGCTTCCATCTTCCTTGGTCTTTGGAGAGCTCTTCCTCCAGCTAGAGTGGGGTTAGCTGCCCACTCTGGTTCTGCTGAAAGCTGCTCCTTTAGCCGAAGCACTCGGATCAAAGTGGAGCGCATATGCTGAGATTTCATGATGCGCATAACTGAGACGCTGAAGAGACGTGCCTAACTGAGACGCTGAAGAGACGCGCCTAACTGAGACGCTGAAGAGACGCGCCTAACTGAGACGCTGAAGAGACGCACCTAACTGAGACGCTGAAGAGATGCGCCTGACCGATGATACGCCTGGCGGGAGGCGCATGGCAGTTTGCTGCGCCTGGCTGTAGTCTTAGGATCTTTCTTTTTGTAGAAGTTCTCCTTTGTAAAGCCTTTTTTTTAGACATGTAATAGACTTTTATATGAAATAAAAATCTCCTTTTGATGTCTATACTTTTGTTGTCTTTGCTGTACTTCGTTAGAGCTCCTTGGCGCATGTAATGTTAGGTACATAAGAATTATGGCCTATAGATGCGCCTGAAATTCCATGCTTCTACAAGACCCCCTTCAAAGTTTTTAAAACTTTTCGTCAAGTTTTGGAATACTTTGAATAAAAAGCATGGTGTTGATTTCAATGGGGCGCATAACTGTTCGGGGTGCATGATTGCTCCACGCATCTGTGATGAGGCGCATGCTCCTCTTCAGTTTTAAATGCAAATGATAACGCTTCAAAATAAACAAAGGATTTAATGATGATCTTTTTGTATATCTACTGTTATCACTTTGTAGAACCCCAGGTGACGGCTGACGTCACCCCTCATCGGTTCACGCGTGTGACCAAGCCTATAAATAGGCGTCTAATGGAGAGAGAGAGAGAGTTCTTCCTCTTTTTGCTTTCTTCTTCTTTAGAGTTCTTCTTCCAAAACCCTAACTTTTTTTTATGAAATGGCTTCCAAGACTCCTCGCGGTGGTGCTGGCCGAGGACAAGGCCGGGGTAAGGAGCCGATGGAGTTCGATGAGGAGGATGCTCATGTCGTCACTGTGACTCCCGCCGACGTTCGACCCGCGATGACGGGTGGGTGTCTTCTGACTTTGTAGTTGCCAATTCTTTTTTAGACGAGTTTGGGGCATACGGATGAGTTGCATCCTGTTGCTGTACCCTAACTCTTTATTGCCGATGCGCATGGACTTCTGTCCTGATGATGCGCTTGGGCTCTTCCGTTGACGTGCATGGGTTTAGGCCCTGATTATGCACCGAAGCTTTACTACTGACGCGCATGGGCTTAGGCCCTGATTATGCGCCGAAGCTTCACTGCTGACGCGCATGGGCTTATGCCCTGATTATGTGCCGAAGCTTCACCGCTGATGCGCATAGGCTTGGGCCCCGATTATGCGCCAGGCTGCTAATGCGCCCCCAAAATGTTTTGTCTTTGAAGCCTCTAAATTTTTCCTTGCTTCCTCTTTTGTTTTTGTTGTGTCAGTGTCAATGACTATCCCCTTGCTAAACGAAGTCCTTCTGGATGCTTCGCTTTGCCAAATGGGGGTCGACTTCAACGAGAAAGTTATTAAGCCAGCGAAGGCTACTGTCATGCTAGATCAGTCTTCCGAGAGGATGTTGTAAATCCGGGATCAGTCGCCTATTTTTCTCCAAAGTATGATGGAGAGTGGCAAACTAAAATCTGCTGAATCCGAGAATGTGACTTTCTTGAAACCGGCCTTTCTGTTTGGTGACCGCTTGATCTCCACTGAGGCGAAGATACTGAAGATCAAGGAAGACTGGTTCTTCATAGTGAAGGGCGTGGCCCTGTACATGCGGTAGTCTGAGCGTCAATTGCCACTGACGGCTTTCTACCGTTTGGCCACCAAGAGGAGGATGCCATGGGAACTTACTCCTTCTCAAGGAGGGGCAGTGGGGGGTACCCTTCGTATTGATGTTACTTCGAATCAAAGAGATACCTTGGCCTCCTTGCGAGCCAGGACCTCGTTCTATTGCCAAAATTTGCGCCCTGGGAGCATTTATAGTGATGTTCCCCCCGACACTTTAGCCTTCGGTGCTTCGACCTTTGCAAGTCGGATGCTGACATCGAAGGTTATGCATCCGAAAGGAGGTTTTCGGGTTGAGGGCTGGTGTCACTACATGTCAAAGTGGGATGAGCTGACCCTTTGGGTTTTGACGAAGTTCAAGACTGAGCTGAAAGTGATTGGGCTGACTGCTGCTCTTCGTGCCACCCAAGCAGGTGTCGACCTTAATCGACATATGTTTCTTGCCCTCCTAGAGATATTCAACACCCAGACTGGCACCTTTTTTACTCCGGTAGGGGAGTTAGGATTGGCCCTCCATGAGATGTACGAGGTGTCCAAGCTTCCCTGGGGCTCGGAACCATATGAGGAATATTTCCCGACAAATAAAGAGATTCAAGTTCTGGAAGACAAGGACCCAAAAATGGTAGCTGTTTTTAAGGAGGTGGCGAGCCACCATTATCTGATGCAACGAAGGGAGAAGAACGGGTCACAGCCCCATGTGACTGCTTGGAGAGATTACGTCTTCAGGCAGGACCTGACGGACCCCTCTAAGATTCGGTTTGTGACTCCGCAAGGACTGAGTCACATGGAGGTGACCTCCGACATGAGCCGACTGGACGAGAAGACTCCTCGTTTAAACGAGAGCGGTGATGACGTATATAGTTGTTTCTGGCATTGTGTGCACCGAATGTCTTCCAAGGCAGTGTTGACTGCATACTTGATGATATGGCCCCGGGACTATGTGTTCTCGGGCGGATCTGGATCTATAGAGAGAGTGAGCAGGAACCTCATTTTGCCAGCGATAAAACTGGTTTTTGGTCATCCTCTGGCTCTCCTTCTCGCGATGGTATGCAACCTGCTGCAGGGTTTGAGAGATTTTGCCGACGATGTGGTCCACGAGCGGGGCAAGAAAGACAACTTTCCCCGAGCGGAGCTACCATTCCATTATCTGATGGGATGGTTGATTTTGCATCATCCAAATGTGATGAGCCCAGGCCCTGAAGAGGATCATGTTGAAGGTGACGCCTTTATCCGTCGCTTCTATAAGAGAAAGTGGCTGCACACCTGTATCCCTGTCTGTAGGAAGGTTTTGTCTTATCTTTAAGGGTGGGAGATCACCAAGGTCAGTCCCGTCTTCACAGATTTTGAGGCTGACCAAGAACTGGAAGACTCCGGTGAAGAGGCGACCGCCCTGCCGACATGGGGGTTTCACTGGTTGCAGAGTATTCGACCGTCCCATTTGGTCTACCGTAACAAAAATAAGTGTTATCTGGAGTCGTATCTACCGAGTCAATTTGTGCGCCAGTTTGGTTACACCCAGCTGATGTTAAGGAACCCCAATAGTCTGGGGTTTGTCGAGAGTTTGCTGGATGGGGCCCGGGGTTGGTAATATTACAATGTCGGATGAACTGGAGTTCATTTCACTACTCCAGTTCACAACCCTCGGCCGCAAATCTTATATTCGGCTGTGAAGCGGTATTGTGCCATGAATACAGTGTCCCCAGATTATGACAGGGATACTAGTTTTATTGTTGGCATCCAGCTAGAGGCAACGAAAATCATGCTAGCGACGGCCCGGTCATATTATCCACCAGAGGTCGCAGGTTATCGGGCTGCTGCTGTAGCATCAACGGGGGGTACTCAGGAAGAGCTCCCAGCTGGAAAGAGGTGTGCTGACATGGAGGCCGGTTCGTTCGTGCCAAAGAGATCGAAGAAAGCGATAACTCCGAAGGTGGGAGCTTCGGGAGTTCCACCTGTGGTACCAACGGAATCAGCTCCCGCTGAGGTAAAGATGTCCCATATAATCTATTTTGTTTTTTGGTCTTTGTGACTTATGTCCTCTTTCTCTCTTTTTTTTAGGAGGTACCGAAGAAGAAACCTCGGGTTTCGAAACTGAGTATTAGCAGACCGAAGGAGGTGGCGAGCTCTTCCGACGAGCGCGTTCCTCCGATTATAGCATCTCCCAGGGAAGGGAGCACTGATGATGTCGCTTCTATGGAGGTTTCGGTATCTCTAGGATACGTTGGAAGGGAATCTAAAGATGTACTTGCACCTCAGGTTGTTGAGGTATCTCGGTCGATCCCTCAGGAGGATGGCATGGAGCCTCGACCGGGAGTAGAATCATCCATTGAGGGGGTGCCTGGAAGCATCGAGGCCTCAAAAGAAGTTGTGGGAAAAGTCCTTCCAGACGAGGAGGAAGTATGGAGCTCGTCTTCTTCTGACGATGGCTCGCAAGAAGATATTGATCAAGCTGTCAGAGAGATTACGTCTAGCGGAGACATTTCTGACAAGAATTTGCCGACTGGGCTTCCCTTCGGTTGTGGTACCGAGGTGCTGGTCGCACACAAGACCTCGTGGCCAAGCCCTACCCCTGCCTCGGAAGTGGGGGTTGATGTGGTAGGGTCGACGTCACTGCCGAGTCCTACACCCGTCCCTGTAGGGGGAGCTGATACAGGTGATCTGACTCTGGCTCCGCGGGAAGTTGAACTGTCAGAGGCGAATCTTGTCGCTTCAAATGAAAGGGATAGCCGTCTTGCCCCGGCCGGGGATAAAACCGTTAATCCGGATGTCGAGGGATCATCCATCGTTGACCCTGATAAGGGCCAGGGCCCTGTGGTGGAGGACACACCTCCTGTTCCTTCCACTTGGAGGACAGTGTTGTGTCCTTCTCTAGCTTCCTCAGCTGACGACAGAATCCTCACTGCCGATGGGGAAGAACCTACTGATATTGAGGTTCCGGCTTCACGACCCATCGTGGGATCTTCCTCAACCTCTGCGATAGCCCTTCCAACGCCTATTATGACACCTCAGGTGTTGGCGGATGCGGATGAGTACGTGAAGTTTGTCGTTGAGGCAGTGTACAAGATGCTGTAGAGAGACGTATCGACAGTAATGAATGCAAATGGGAGTTTTGGGACGGCGAAAGCCATAGCGCTCCCTTATATTGGTCTGATACGTTCCCACCAGGGCCACGATCATATGGCCGAGATTTTGGAGGAGTCGCTGGTCGAGCTCGACCAGTTTCTGTCCGAGCTTTAGAGTATCCGACAAAATAACTTTTCTGCTCTGATAGAGGCAGAAAAGGAGAAAATGATAGCTGAAGTCGAGTCGTCGTATCAGGCCACGGTGGCTGTCTGGGACTGTAAGGTAGCCGAAGCTGAGGCTGCGGTGGAAAGGCTACCTCAATTCACGCAGGAAAAGGTGGAATTACGGGCCTCATTGGAAGCTAGCATAGCGGAGGTCACTGCCAAGATCTGCCTCCTTGAAGACCAGCGGGCCCAACTCTTATTAGATGCTGAGCGAGTCCAGGCTGAACATGTAGCATCTAAGGAGGAGGAAGCAGCTTTTACCTGCCAGATTCTTTCCCTGACCCACCAGCGACAACAGCTAGACGAGAAGTATGAGAATGATACTGCCCCTGGAGCTGTAGAGGTGATACGTCAAGAAGCCGAACGTCGGGTCTTAGCGACCGCAGAGACTCGGGCAGAAGACTTGAAGCATTGAATTGAAGAGCTTTCTGCCAATCCCAGTGATGCTTAGGGATTATAGTCTCTCTCCTTTTTTTGTTATTTTTATAGTTTGCCACATCTGCTGGGGATGTAATCCTTTACTTTGAAATGCAAAATAAAGAATTTTTCTGGTGTGTTCATCTTTACTGTCATGAACTGATGATTTGTGTGGACCTATTATCTTTTGCGTACCTTGGTTTTTAGGTACAAATAATAAGTTTGAGGGAACCGACATGTTTGCTCAGAGGTAATGTGGACGTGGCAAATACGGGGTTCCAATGACAGAATCTTCCTACTCAGAGGTGTTATAGACATGGTAGGATTGACTCTGGTGGGATATGCGGAACTACTCAGAGGTAATATGGACATAGAAGTTCTGCGATCGATGTACGGCAACGCAGGGGTTATCTGTACAGAATGTTTACTCAGAGGTAATATGGACGTGGTAAACATGATAAGCAGCACAATCCTACATGGTGTAAGATTATGCTTTACAGGGCGTAGAGGAGCAACTCAGAGGTAATATGGACGTGGTTGTTCTTCTACTGAGGATAGAATGCCACGGAACAATTGGGTTCCGAAAGCATAAGATTTTGTGAAAGGGAGGTGTATGTGAGCTCTGATGATCAGGTCCACTGATTACCTTGCTAGGTAGAGATGGATAGACAGCAAAGTCGATGAACGGGAACCTCCAGTCTCGGACATTAACACCAGCACTTGTTGTCATGGCATGGGCCATCTGTGTGCATAGATTGTTTTTAGGACAGACCAAGTCTCGTCCTACTACCGTGACGTAGTGTTGAGTCCCGAGGGGTGCTGCTAATGAAGCTGTGAGGCCAGTTAGAGCGTCAGCCTCTAGGTTTTGTAATCGAGGTACGTGTTCTATGAAGAACTTGGTAAAGGTTGAAATAATATTCAATGCAGCTTCATGGTAAAGGACCAGATCTTCATGCCAAACTTTGTACGGACCTCGGATTTGATTAACGACGAGTTTTGAGTCGCCGTAACCTTCCAGATGATCCACCCCCAGCTGTTGTGCCAGCTGGAGTCCCATGATGAGAGATTTGTAATCGACAACTTTGTTAGAGCACGGCTTCGAAAGGGAGTAAGCAAGCTGGATGACCAGCTGATCGAGGGAGACTAAGACTACCCCCACTCCGGAAATGATTTGGCTTTTGGGGACTATTCTTGAAGCGCCATCGAAAAACACCTGCCAGACGGAGTTTTCTTCGATGACGTTTGATTCTTGGACCTTATCTGGGATGTCTTTATATAGTCTGTAGGACTCTGGTATGGGGTGTGCAGCTAAAAAGTCGGCTAGAGCTTGCCCCTTGACTGCTTTTTGTGGAACAAACACCATATTGTACGGCGTCAACAGGATTACCCATGTAGCTAGTCGGGAGTTCAATAATCCTAGCTTCGTCATGAGAACCCTGAGTGGATTGACTCGGGAGATAACATGAATTGTCTGGCCCAAAACATAATGGCGAGTCTTCTGGATGGCGAATACCAAAGCCAAACACTCCTTTTCAACGGGGTTATACCGGTGTTCGGCCCCTATCAGTGTCCTACTGAGGTAGTAGATAGCTTTCTTATAGCCTGCATCGTTGATCTGAGCCAACAAAGTGCCGAGGGAATGATCCATGGCACGGACGTAGAGGAGAAATGGTTTGCCTGCGACGGGTGCCACCAGGACTGGCGGGTTCGTCAGGTAAGCTTTGATATCATCGAAAGCTTTCTGGCATTCTTCTGTCCAGATGTAGGAGACTCCCTTCTTCATGAGGTGGGTGAAGGGTTGGCATTTTCCGGAAAGGTTCGCTATAAACCTTCTGATGTATGTCAGACGCCCTTGCAGGCCTCGGAGTTCTCGGAGGCTCTTCGGAGGGTCTATGTCAAGGATGGCTTTGGTTTTCTCGAGATCGACATAAATGCCTTTCGACGTGATAATGAAGCCCAAGAACTTTTCTCTAAAAACCCCAAGGAAGGATTTAGCGGGGTTCATCTTGAGTTGATGCGCTTGCATGAGATCGAAGACTGTCTTTAGATCTTGTAGGTGATCACCTTTGAGACGGCTCTTGACTACGATATCATCAACATAGCATTCAACCGTTCTACGTAGATGTTGACAGAAGATGGTACTCATAGCTCGTTGGTATGTAGCACCAGCGTTCTTCAAGCCAAAGGGCATTACTGTGTAACAGAATACCCCTTTCGGAGTCCTGAATGACGTATGTTTTGCATCATTGGGGAACATTTTGATCTGATTGTAGCTCGAATATCTATCTATGAAAGACATGTGTTCGAAGCTACATGTATTGTCGATCATCACGTCAGTGATTGGAAGCGGGAATTCATCCTTCGGGCAAGCAGTATTGAGATCCCTGAAGTCGATGCAGACTCGTATCTTTCCATTCCTCTTGGTGACAGGAACGACATTGGCTACCCAATCCGAATATTGCTCTTTACGGATGAACCCGCTGCTCAGGAGTTTGTCTACCTCCTGATCGATAGCGTTCATGATGTCAGGACGAAAACGTCGTTGTTGTTGTTTTACAGGCTTAGCATCAGGCAAGATGTTAAGTCTATGCATCGCGATCTGGGGATCAAGTCCCGGCATATCTTCGTAGCTCCAGGCGAAGACGTCAATATATTCTTTGGCCAATTGGACCAAAGACACCCGGTCTTCTCCCTTTAGGCTCTTGCTGATGAAGATGGGTTTGGAAGAAGATCCATCCCCAAGGTCAACATGTTCGACCTCGTCTTCGGTAGGGGGTTCGCGTAATTCAAAATGAGACTCCTACTGTACTCCTAGGTGTTGAGCCCAAGGTTCTTCCTCAAAGAATTTCGGCATTTGGTCATCGCCTTCATCCTCTTGAGATTGTACAGATGTCATGTTGACTGATAGCACCTTCCTGAAGACTGAGCCGATACTGGTATCAGAATCCCAAGTTGATGCTTCGGACGAATGAGAGTGTTCCACTTCTTCTGCCTCCGAACTCTCTAGAGTAGCCGGCGGCGTGACATAGCCTACCTCCCGTTGAGTACGATGATAGTAGTCCTGCGGCTTTCCTTTAGGTGTTGGGAGCCGGAAGGGAAGACGTCGGCCTTTGCCATAGTTCAGGCCTTTGTTGCTTTTTAGGTCATAGCCCATCTTTTGAATGAGATACTTTGCCTTGTCCGTGTACCGATAGACTTGTATTCTGCTGGTATCTGGTTCTGGCTCGAGTGGCTGGAGGTCTTGATGACGCTCGACTTTGCCGAAGATGATGGGTTCTTCATCCCGATTCCGCGGTGGGACTATAAAACAAACTCCTTGGGACGGGACTACTCGATTTACATGATTGACGGTCGTTATTTGTGTTTGTAACGACCGTAGAGCATTATCTAGTGTATACATGGCATTCCAATGTGGAAGACTAGAATAACTGAAAGACACTCTATTATTGATAAAATACGAGATTTTGTCCCGTAGGATTACATTATCAAGAGAATGTGCATCTATATCGGCAGATATGTACTCTCCTAACTCTTTATCTGTGAGCCCTTGGGCTGGTTCGGGAGAGTTCATCGCAGATTTGACCTTGAGATCCGAGAGGTCTTTGTGGGCCTTCTCTTGCAGGTTGGATGATTGCGGAGGCTTGCCTTTAAGACGCACCTTCAGGGGTGCCACGATTGTGCCTTCGATGACAGGAGCCTTCCCCTGTAGTTTTGCCACCAGGGGAGCCGACGTTTGAGGTAGTTTTCCCTTAAGCCGTATCTTCAAGGGAGCTTCAGTAGGTGCTCTACCTAGAGAAGTCGATGCTTTTCCAGGTAGCTTGATGGTAATGGGAGGCAGCATCTGAGGCGGTTTTCCTTTGAGTCAAATTTTCAAAGGAGCGTCAGAAATCATCTCTGGCTCCATATCCGGCTCTGCCGCTGTTTCTGCTTCGTCATCAGCATCGTTGGCTTCCCCTTCATCGAGCGACTTATATAAGCTAGCGTCGGTGAAGTAGGCTTCGACCCCCTGGAAAGGGTCAATGTCTGCGAACTCTGTCCGGATGATGTCGTTGGTGGACACATACTTCATACATTGGTGGAGTGTAGATGGCACCACCATGTATTCATGCAGTCACGGGCGACCCAGCAGGAGGTTGTAGTTGACGTCGGCGTCCACGACATAGTAAGTCACCTCGGTTCGGAGGTTACCGATATGACACTTCAGCCGTATTTTGCCCAATGGTTCACTTTTGCTAGCATTAAAACCGCTGATTGTAGTGTTGGAAGACGCCAGACGGTACATCGGAATCCCCAGTATTGACAGCAGAGTCCTAGGAATAATGCTGAGGAAAGACCCTGGATCAATCTGAATTTGCTTCACCTTGATGTAATCCACATGCCATGTGTAATACAGTAGCCTGTTGTGCCAGTTGTGCTTGAGCAGCATGTCTTATTGGGTGAAGGTTATATTGGGGATGACCTCATCCGTACAATGGCAGTGCGCACATATGGTCGGGATATCCTCAGGCTGCTTGACCTGACTGATGAAGGACTCAGTATCCTTCAAGGCTTCACAGAGAGCTTCACAGATGTCTTTGGAAAGATGAAGGAGCTCGAACAGTGACAAATGGGCAGGAGTACCGGCAAGTTGTGCCAGTATGTCAAAGTTGTGGGGCTTAGCTAGCCCTGAAGCATTTTCTTTTCATAAAGGCTTATCGAAACGGGCCTCTACGTGCTTCTGTTTATTGGCTGCTAGAGGTTTGGATGGACCTCCTTCTTCGGCAGCAGGGGTAGAGCAGGACGGCACCACCTCGATGGCAGCTTCGTCAGGTTGGGCGTTCTGATGTGAACGCATTTGTACAGGAAGAGCCTCTTCTACGGAGGAAGAGACCATGCGGCAAGACTTGATCTTCTTACCCTTGGTTTTGGAGGCAGAGCGTACCCCCGGTTGAGTAACTTCGGAGACGAGATCGGGGTGAACCCATAAGATCTCTCTCCGAGATGTGGTGAGTGGGATGAGTCCACTCACGTTGTCACAGGTAGGTGTTAGGTTGACCACCTCCATTGTCGCCTTTGGGATGGGGACGACGCCATCTTGTGTTGTGGTTGGAAGTAAGGTGCCGAATAGGAGCGACACCAGGTTGGCCGAGACTGTCTTCTCCTCATAGTCGACGGAGATAACATTCGCATTGATCATGCGCTGGATGTAGTTCTTGAGGACGTAGCAGTCCTGAGTTGGATGTCCGACAAACCGATGGTATTGACAGTACCTCGGATTGTCTACTCTCCCAACCTCGTCGGGACGCTTCGGGTCCGACAATTTGATCTTGTCACATTGCTTCAACATCTCGAAGAGTTGTAAGGTGTCTTCATCGTTGAAAGAATAGATCTCCTTTGGCCTCGGCGCAAGCGGAGGCTTCTGAGTAGGTGCTTGTGCGCCTTTGGAGGCATTGACAGTCAGCGCCTGCTTCCCCTTTGTCTCACACCCAGGGTTGTTGGCAGCAGACCGTTTTTCTTTGTCTTCAAAAACAGGGAAACTGACTCCCAGAAGGCGAGCATTAGATGCCTTCTTTTCAGCTGCTTTAGCCTCAATAATCAATGAGCTCCAATCGGATGGAGGAGTGGAGTTGAGCCAGAGCTTGATCGTAGGAAGCATGTTCATGCTGCAGGAGAAAAGGAGTACATGTTCTGGCATGCTCGGGGGTAGTCTGAAGCAGGCTTGTCAGAATCGTTCGATGAATGCTCGAACCGTCTTCTTCTCCTTCTGACGCACCTCTATCAGGGACGCCATTGTCATGTCTTTCCCTCCGTCGTAGAAACGATCGAGGAAGAGACATGTCAAGTCGTCGAAGGAGGATATGGAGTTGTCAGGGAGACTGCACTACCAGTCGTAAGCCACTTCTTTCAGTACCCCGACGAACAGGCTGGTGAGTAGCGCGTCTTCCTTCGGGAGATGTCCCGTTTGAGATTGGAAGTATGTCAGATAACGACGTGGAGAGTCCTTCCCGTCGTACGGTATCAATATTTGTGGTTTATACTTGGGAGGATAAACCACTTTGTTCCATTCGAGGGGGTAAGGTTGTGGGATCCCCATCTTCTGGCGCTCTTCCTGTCTGTTCTTCGACTCGAAGCGCTCACGCAAGTCCCTGATCATCTCCACCATGTCTTCTGTGGAGCTGGGAGTCGGAGAAGGTGGTACAGTCTGGAGCTGTACATTCGAAGGTTCCAACACTCACGGTGCTTCGCAACAATCGGTATTCAAGGATGCCCGTTGAAGGGGAACACTTGATTCCCCGTTGACTCCTGGGTCAGGATTAGTAGAAGGTGCTCTGGACAAAGCTGACCGTATCTCGAATACTGCTTGAGTCAGTGTCAACATGGAGGCAGAGAGGGTTTCGAGTCCTTCCTCCAAGGTATCCATGCGATGAACGAGATCTGCTGGTGGCGCATCTGACTTCGTATCACCACCTCCCATCATGTATACTGTCATGACGTGACTGGAAGTAGATGGATCGGTTAAAGCTTTGCTTTCAGCCTCACTCTCTTATAGAAGAGGAACTTCCCCCGGAGCTTCGTCTTGGCTATCCCCAGCTATGTTCTAGAGGATGTCTTCGTCTTCGGGTTGAAGATCCACAGGGGCTTGACTACCCCCAGCTATGTTCGGGAGGCTAACTTCATCTTCGGGATGAAGATCCACAGGGGCTTGACTACCCCCAGCTTTCTCTGAGATCTTCTTTCTCTCCCGGGTGCCCTCGAACACTCCTGAGGACAGGACGGTCGTCTTGGTCTTCCTCGGCTGGCTCTTGGATGAGGACGAGGTCGAGGAGTTGCCAGTCGCCTTTCAAATTGATGGAGAGTTGGAGACTACATTACAAGAAGCAACCTTTAGTTCTGGTTCCTCTTCAGTTAATACCTTCTTCCCGAGGCGACGTTGGAGGGGTGTTGATGATTGCAGCCGCTGGAACACAGACTGCCTTTGTGGTAGGACTGCTATCTTGCAACAACAGTTGATGGTGACTACAGCACATGTGTGCCCTGTGAGGGGCGTATTATGCTTGTCAATCGACTCTCCTGATCAGCGTTTGTGAATGATCACATTATGCAAATCATTAGAGGAGAGTGCCACCTTCACACCCCTATCAGGCGCATGGCAAGGCCAAGCGCCGGGGTGGTCAAGTGAATGCTGCACCCCCTGATCCGACGCAAAAGATGCCCCCAGATCAATAGTAGAGGAGCAACATTTTGAGTGGCTTGAACCAGCCTCAGACGCACAACCAATGTAGGCGCGGGGGTTTAAGACCACAGAGTTTGCTTTACACAGCTTGGTTGAAAACGAAGCAGATGCGCCCAAGCGGCACGAGGTCTTTGAAGGTTGGCCCGTTCGCAGCGCAGAAGCACCCGAGTCAACCTTGTACAGTTTGCCATTGGCAGCGCGCATGATTATGAGCGCATGCCTCTGGCTCACTGCTGGCATAGCACGTTCGAGGCGCATGGCCCATGTGGCCTTGGACTTCTTCGTACCAGCCCGCTGGGGCGCATAGTACTCAGAGTCCAAATTATCCTCACCACGACAGCGAGTGAGTCTGTCAAAGACAGATACCTTCTGTGGCGCATCAGAGTTAATACGCAGGGAGTTAGCTGCGCCCCTGCTCCGTCGATGCATCTTCCTTGTCTGAGAAGAAGAAGGTTGGGGATATGGTCAGCCCCAAGTTTCCCTAAGAGATGTGTTGCACCCACAGGCGCATCCTGGCTGCTGAGGATGTCAGCGAAAAGGGTAGGCTGTATCGGCGCATCCCCTTCAGTGATGGTGCCAGGGGCCTCGACCTTGCGCACACAGGCTTGGCGAGTCTTCTTCGGCTTCGACAGCCGCTTCGAAGGATACTGCCTTCAGAGATGAACTCCTCATACGCCTGTTGATTGAGGCGTACGACCAGCGTCTTGTAGGAGGAGCCCACCTTCACATCGTCAGATTGTGACACAGCTTTCTCAGCGGAGGAGAAAGAGGTCCCCAGCAGAGTCGCCAGCTTATTTGCCATTAAAATCTTTTGATTGCAATTTCAATTACAAACAGAACAGTGTTACAATGTAGGACTTAGATGTAGTCCTCGGAGTACACTTTTGTTTATCTGGGTCCTGTGTCGATGGAGCGAGTGGTAATGCGTTGACTCTGTTGACGATCTGACGACGATTTTTGGTTCTCTGAAGATCTGAGTTGCTCTGGGTGCTGGAGCTTGCGGAGAGGAAGAAGACGTTGAGTGTCTCTGTATATCTCTGTCGTACTATGTGTGTGTGAAAAGGAATGATCCCTCTATTTATAAGCAGCAGGTTGGGCTGCTCATGCGCGCATATGTAGGATACGCATGTACGTGGGGACGCCACGTGGTTGGAGCTGCGGGAGGCACATGGATGATGTACCATCATTTATGGGTTGAATCCTTCATGCTGTATTTGTGGGCTGGCACGTAGCAGGGGAGAGGATCTTTCAGTTGTTGAGATCTTGGAAGATTAGCACCCCTTTATAGGCTGAACTGAGTCAAAGGACACATGGCGCATGTCCGTAGCTCAAAGATCTTGGATTTGGTGGAGGGTAATCTGATAGGATGCGCCTGAGATTGGGCGCATAAGAAGACTTTTGGCTCGCAACCTTCAGGAGTTACGAACCAGTCTGGGCGCACGACTTTTGAGGCATATGCGAATCTTCAGGCGCATGGCTGCTGAGGTACATACGAGTGGTTGGTCGGCCACGTGGGTTGTAACCGTCGAAGAAAAGTAATAATGACGCTGACGTCAGTGACGCTTTGTTTTTTGCAAAAGCTGCTAACTGTTCAGTCCTCGGGGGACGTGCTGCCAACTCTGTCACTTTGGCATTAATTGCTTGGTGGAAGACGATCCGAAGTAGGCACATCGATTTGTACCCCACTAGGCGTACGGGTCCATGTCGATTAGGACGCATGGATCTGTGCTTTGTTGGGCGCATCCATACAAGGTGCTTGGTACTGACCGGCGCATCCGTTTGCATGACGCATCTTTATTGGTCCGACTGTTGAGTTCTTCAAGTGCTTAAAATAGTCGTTTTGACTTGGCTGAATTCAAGGTGTCAGGTTCATCACCATAAATATAAATTCATTACACGGGATTCGGAGAGCCCGCCACTTGGCGCATGGGTTTGATTTGCCCGACCTATAAATAGCAGCAAGGAGAGAGTATGCTTCTCGTTCTCTCATGTCTTCCTGAATGAACTTATTTGCTCGAGCACATTCTGTTGACAAGATGCTCCCGAGGGTGAAGATACGATGAGTTGTCTTCGTTCATGCATTTGAAGGTGACTGTTACATCCAAAAGTTGGGGTCGCGGGCTTCTGAGGCAGGCGGAAGGTGCCTATTGCATCCAAAGGTCGGGATGCTCGAGCCCCATCTCCGTTATGCTGGAAGAGCCGCATATCGAAATTGTGGTGCTTCCATCTTCCTTGGGCTTTGGAGAGCTATTCCTCCAGCTAGAGTGGGATTAGCTGCCCACTCTGGTTCTGCTGAAAGCTGCTCCTTTAGCCGAAGCACTCGGATCGAAGTGGAGCACATATGCTGAGACTTCATGATGCGCATAACTGAGACGCTAAAGAGGCGCGCCTAACTGAGACGCTAAAGAGACGCGCCTGGCCGATGATGCGCCTGGCGGGAGGCGCATGGCAGTTTGCTGCGCTTGGCTGTAGTCTTAGGATCTTTCTTTTTGTAGAATTTCTCCTTTGTAAACCTTTCTTTTAGACATGTAATAGACTTTTATATGAAATAAAAATCTCATTTTGATGTCTATACTTTTTTTGTTCTTTGCTGTACTTCGTTAGAGCTCCCTGGCGCATGTAATGTTAGGCGCATAGGAATCTGGCCTATAGATGTGCCTGAAATTCCATGCTTCTACACTCCGACGTCGGGCGAGCGGCGCGCCCGCTGCCCGTAGTCGCCCTCGCCCCTGCCCCCGCCCTCGGCTCAGCGCTCCCGAAGGATCTCAGCCCCGCCTGTCTCGTCCCTCCTCTCCGGTGGCCCCCGCCCTCGGCGGTGTCGCACGGCCTCATCCTACCTGGTCAGAGGGACATCGTGGCCTCTGCCGCCTCGGTCCCCGGGCCTTCCCTTCTGCTTGGTTCGAATTTTAATTAGGGAAATTTGAATTTCCCGCCCGCCCACCTCCCCATCAGGGAGCCATGCGCCCGTCCCACGCCGACGCGCTTATGCGCCCACTTCCTCCACGCTGGCGTATGCGCCCACCCACCTCGCAGCGGAGTATGTGCCTGCATCGCCATCCGACGACCTGGCGTTCCCCATTCCGGTGGGCCATACGCCCCAGCCGATCACCAGCTGCCATGAGCCCGCCAATTTGACACTGGCTATGCGCCGCCGCAGGCGGCCTCCAGGCTTGCGCCCTCCGTGTCAGGGGGCTCCCCCCTCTCCTCTCATTTGCTGGCGGTTATGCGCACGCAGGTGCAGGCCAGAGCGCATGCGCCCCTACCCCCAGGGGTATCATGCGCCTAAGCTCGGTGGGCATGCGCTTGGTATTCTCAGCCGTCCCGCGGTGCCCAACCCTGAGCGACCCGATTGCCGTCGCTCACAGCCCGGTGGATCCCCCTCGACTCGTGGTGCAGCATCCGCTCCACCCAACAACCCTCATCTCTCCCCATCCGGGAAGCATTCTTCACCTCCCTTCCGGTCGTACATCGACGCCATCCACCGCCCCCTCTTTCGCAGAGATTCTGCGGCCGGATCGAGTAGCGCAGTTGCCCCCGGTCGAGAAGGATCTCGAACTTCAAGAGATCGAGTTCACTACCCCACCCGAAGGACAAACCATCAGAGTGACATTCTTCCCCGATGAAATTTCCTCATTCTCCTCATCCTTCTCGAAGACCTTTGTGCTGAAATTCTAGTCCGGATGCCCTAAACTGCCCTTTGCTAAAGTAGCCATCACAGGCTTGGGTCTCTCATCAGCGTACAAGGTCACACCCTTGGACTCAAAACACCTTCTTCTCCACCTCTCCTCTGATCCTGACTGTCCTTGGTATGGGCTAAGGACACCACCAACATCGGATCCCTCAGCGTGAAGATCGCTAAATGGTCCCCCAGCTTCAACCCCAATGTCGACTCGAAGATTATTTCGATGTGGATTACCCTGTCGAACCTTCCACTTGTCTGTTTCGCTCCTGCAGCGCTCAAAAGAATTTCCAGTTCCTTTGGGACCCTAGTAGCCATCGTAGAAGAAACACGCAATCTCTCCAAAGGCAACTACGCTAAGATTTGCGTAGAGATCGATCTATCCTTCGACCCCTCCCCCCTCTCGCTCATTCAGCTTGAGCTAGGGGGACGGACACACCTCCAGACGCTTGAGTACGACAACAGCATAAGCTTCTGCATGCATTGTCAGATCAAAGGCCACCTCTCGAAGCATTGCTTCAAGGCCCACCCGGAGCTCATGAAGAAAGCACCACAAAAGACTCAATCCCCGAGGACGACCCAACTCCCCATCCCAGGCCCTATCCTTCCCCTCCCCAACGCCCACTCTCACTTTGCAGAAAGCGACAGCTCCCTCAGCCCTCGTGCTCCCTCTATGTCGGACATTTGCATGGTACCTGACAAGCCAACAGGCATCAACCTCCTCAACAGATTCGAGATCCTCAGCTCCTTTTCTGAGGTCGAAGACCAGTCGAACCTCCTCTTCGACAAGTCCCCGCCCGATGAAGGTGGTGAGAACGCCGACGGTCTATCCGTCGTTGACTCGGGCATATCAGAGGAGAATAGGTTGGCGCTGATTACCCACCCTGCACTAGTTGATTCACCCACCGCCTCCCACCCAGTCGAGGTCGCACAGTCATTAGGCCTAGAATATGAGGCCAGGATCCGACAAGACCAGGATGTCGGCTTCCTGAACCCCAACAACTCCTTCAGCGCTCTGGCCGAGATCGAGACAGAACTCGTCAACCCCCCGGAGAATGCCACAAGAACTGAGGACCCGAGCCGCCGCGACTCGACGGCAGCCACCCCTGCAGCAACCCAAAGGGTCCCCAAAATCCATCAAAATAAGAAGAAAAACAATCTAGACAAGAGCCCTCGGTCATTACCACACGGTCAGCCACCAAGCTCAACTCCACCCCCAATCGCAATCATGCTAATGCTTAACATCCTAACATGAAACGTCAGAGGGCTGGCCAATAAACCAACCATGAGGAGATTAATCACCTTAATCAAATCTACCGGATCGACATTATAGTTATCATCGAACCCAAAATCCCCCAGAGAAAACTCAAATCCATCCAACTTCAGCTCGGCTTCCCGAACGCCATTGCTCGATGTTACGACATCTGGATCCTCTTCTCCGACGAATGCCTCTTTGGTACCGTCCTCGACTCCGACCAGGCGCTCTCTTGCTAGGTGGAACACCCCTCCCTCACCTCCCGATCCCTTATTTCTGCTGTTCACGGCAGCTGCAACTACGTCGAGTGCAAGCAGCTCTGGAACACCCTTATGGACACCTACAGCTCCCTCAACAGCCTCCCGTGGCTATGCCTTGGGGATTTTAACACGATCACGAGCACCGAGGAAAAATCGGGGGGTCGCACTCCCCACCAACCAGCTATGAACGACTTCAACTATTTTATTTTTTTAGGTTAACTTGTACCCCCTTCCCTACTCCCGCAACTCCTTCACCTGGTACAACATGCCAGAAGGAGCTCGTCGCCAATATTCTCGCCTGGACCGCGCCCTAGTCGACAACCGGTGGTCTGATATGAATCTCATCTCCAACCTCTTCCACCTTAACTCCACAGAATTTGACCACTCTTCTCTCCTTATTGAGGTCAGCAACAACTCCAATCTTATTAAAAAACCCTTCAGATTCCTGGACTTCTGGAGACATCACCCTCAATTCCAAAACATCATTGCTTCCGCCTGGAATTCGGCGAACAACCCAGACCCCCTTATCAGAGTGGCCGTGAAACTAAATGCCCCCAGGATCGCCCTTACTTCCTGGAGCAAACTCGCTTTTGGCAACATCTTCCAAGAAATTAAGGCAGCGGAGGACGACGTCACTCGTGCTGAGATTAGGTTTGCTACGGATTGGTCTTCATAGAACCGCGCCACGCTTACCTTACCAAGGCTATCCTCAAATCCCACCTGAAAGTTAAGACGGAATTTTAGAAGCAGAAAGCCAGGTTGAATTGGGACATCGATGGCGATAGAAACTCTGCTTTCTTCCACGCCTGCGTTAGGGGACGCAGGCATCAACTCAATCTTCATCAAATCTCTGACGATAACGGCACCTTACTCAAAGATCAACGGAGCATCCAGGCAGCTGCCGCCAACTTCTACTCCAAACTTTTCACCAAAGATGTCGTCGTCAAGGATGAGATCTTCCTGGCTAAGGTCCCTCTCTTAATCGAAGAGCAGGATAATTAACAGCTATTAACCCCACCTTCCGCGAAAGAAGTTAAGTCCGCGATCTGGGCCCTCGACAAACACAGCGCTCCAGGTCCAGACAAATTCTCTGGGGTTTTCTTCCGGTCCTGTTGGAACATCATTCAGACTGATGTGATCAAAGCCGCAACTACTTTCTTTCAAGGAGCGTGCTATCCTAAATCCTTATCCCGAGCCAACCTCATCTTAATCCCCAAAAAAGATAACCCGGAGACCCTCAAAGATTTTAGACCGATCAGCTTATGCACCTTCGCCAATAAAATCATTTCCAAGATCATCGCCACCCGCATGTCCCACATCCTCCCCAAGATTATTTTCGAAGAATAAAGCGGCTTTATCCTAGGGCGGAACATCACTGACAACATCCTCCTAGCCCAAGAAATAATAACATGCATGAAATTCCCGTCCAGGGGGGTAGTATAGCCATCAAGCTAGATATGGAGAAGGCCTGCGATCGCCTGGACTGGCAATTCATGATTTGGGTTCTCAGGGCCTTCGAGTTCTCCGAAACATGGATAGACATCTTATACAAATCCACAAGCAACTCACGGTTCTCCACTTTCATCAATGGGCAAGCGGACGGCTTCTTCAAATCTGGCTGAGGTGTCCATCAAGGAGACCCTCTATCCTCCACCATCTTCATCATTGTCGTTGAAGCCCTCAGCAGAAACCTTAAAGGCATGGTAAACATCCTCATATTTCACCACTTTCACACCACCGCCGGCTGCCCCCTAATCACTCACCTGGCCTATGCCGACGACATCCTCATCTTCTCCTCCGGTGATGTCGGATCAGTGGAGGTGGTCTATAGCTTCCTGGATAAATACACCAGATGTTCCGGACAACGGATCAACCGTGACAAAAGTGTCAGCTATACCCACCACAAAGTCGACAGGAACCACTCGGCCACTCTCACCAATCTTACCTCCTTCTCAACCGCATACCTACCATTCACCTACCTGGGCTGCCTATTGGTATACGGCAGATCTAATTCGGGAATCTTCGACGGGCTTGTTAACAAGGCTAGGAAGAAGATCGAGGAATGGCACAACGCGACTCTATCTCCAGGCGGCAAGATGATCCTCATCAAGCACGTTCTATCCTCCATCCTAATCTACACCCTGGCCGTCAGCTCCCCGCCTTCGAAGGTTTTATCCTCCCTAGAGGCTCTCTTCGCCAACTTCTTCTGGGGTAATCAAGATGGTAAGAATAAGCACCATTGGGCCAACTGGGACACGATGGCCAAATCTACGAATGAGGGGGGTCTCGGATTCATCAAATTATCGCACATTGTGGATGCCTGCTCCATGAAATTATGGTGGAAGATTAGATCGCATAACTCTATCTAAACGCGGTTCATAAAAGCTAGATACTTCCAACACTCTCATCCAGCGACGGCTGTGGCCAACAACCGTTCCTCCGCATCCTGGCACCGTATTCTTTACGGACGTCAGCTAGCTGAACCCCTTATCCGCATGCGGCTTGGCAACGACAACTCGTCACCTTGCCACGAACGGTGGATTGGTAACGTGGTCTACCATCTATCCCCGAATGCACCCCCTAACTGTACGATCCAGGATCTCTGGGACCCCGTATCGGGTTGGAGATGGGAGCAGATCATAGAGTGGATCGGATCGGAGGCGACGACCGAGCTAGCCGTCGCGGACATTCGGATCAACGATCTTCCAGACATTTTGATTTGGGTCCCCACCATCGGAGGTTCGCTCACGATGGCCTCTGCCAGGCGTGACGAGGGGGCGACGGCGTGCCGTCTCTACTGATCGCTCCATTTTGGCAATCATGCATTCCCATCAAGGGGTCTTTTCTGATCTTGAGAGCTCAGCACAGGAAGCTTCCGACCAACGATTCCCTAACCACCATCGGTTTCAGCCTCGCATCCAGCTGCCACTGCTGCTGTAACGCCCCAGTCCTAAAAATACGTAGGACTAGGATACGTATACATGCCAGCTACGCATCGAGAGGACTCCAGCCCAGCTCGAATACGTATAAGCTGTCTGGTTATTCTAGATTAACTATATCTCAATCCACATAATAATGATAAGTATGCCGAATCAAGTGCAGTAAGGCTGATTAGGCCATGATACACTAATTCTAGAATAGATAAATATGTTAGAGTGGATCCCTAATAGCACATTCATCATGAACAAGCTAGATAAAAATGAAGCTTGTAAAAGACTAGCTATAATAACAACGAGTATCAAATATAGGACAAAATCAAAATACGGAAGATATGATAATAACACACTATGTATATCTGAAGTCTCGGTGTAGCAAACATCATCCATCAGTGTACCGTGCCATCAACTAATACCCGGAGAGATCACCAGGTCCTCAGAGGACTAGCAAGACACATAATATACATGCCTACTTTGATAGTTTTAACATGCAAGGAAGGATATGAAATAGTACAAGAAATAAAGACTGCAGAGTAATAAAATATAAGAAAATGGCATGTCGTCGAGAATCGTACTGATAAACATGACTAAGAATAAATCGAAGTAAACCGCAGCTCATTGGGGACTCACGGTCCTATAGATCATAGCTCAGTGGGGGATCACAACCTATAGTAGGTCTCTATCGCAGCTCAGTGGAGGCTCACAACAGAGAGTAGTCAAGTATAGTCATCGTCTATCACAAGGTCCTTGCCTAGAACTACGAGTCAAGTCAAGTCAAGATGTCAATAAGTCAAGTCCATCTCAATCATGTCAAAGGGACACGACAGAGGCTAAGCAATACTATCACTAGACATGAACACGATAGAAAATATATGGCTAGTAACAAGAGAAAAGAAAGAGTAATAATCTACGTGCACGTAAAACTAGAAGTAACCATGATATAAAGCGAAAGAGAAATATGTACCAAGTGAGACACAAAAGAATAGTAGTATAGAAAAGTTTATAAGTACTGTAAAGTTTGGCAAGGTGTACTTGCCTGAGGGTTGCACGAAGAACCAACAATATATCGCCAATCAACAAGTCAAAAAGTCCAAGTCTCACAACTGCCTCCAGAAACTGTAATAGATGTTGCCAACATTTCCAGATTAGTCAAATTAGCTAGGATTTCCTGTCCTTAAGTCCAATTCTGGACACAGGGGCAAAATGGTAATTTTGGGTCAAAACAGTGTCCGTCGTTGGACCCGCTTTGCACCGAAAAGTGTGCCAGAGTCAATGGTCTCTAAAGTCATCAAACTATATGTCTACGGATTTATTTTGATGATATGAACCCAACAGTATGTCCAATTTTGGATTCCGATGAGCCGTACACGAAATCGCCCGTTGAGTTAGACCGTGGAGCCCACAAAACGGCGATCTGATCAACTGTCTCAGAATCGGACCAAACTTGGCATACAGGACCAGAAAAATGATACGGTCCTGTTGGCGCAAGTTTCGTCTGGATCTGACGAGCGTGTACAATATAATTAGAAAATTTCTACAGAGGTCGATACGATGAATTTTGACGGATACGCATCAAATTCGTCGCGCACACACAACCAATTTAAATTCCGTCAAAGCCCACACGACTACGAAGCCGTTACGCACCTTTCGATGTCTTCGGTTCGCGACCACGTCGCCCGGATTGGCGGGACGCACGTCATATCGAGAGAATTTTGAGTTTCGGAAAACAGGTTTTTCATGATTTTCAATCCAATTTCTACTACTGTCCAATCTACGATAAATAAAACTAACAGTGAGGTTTTCTTCACGGTTAGGTTGTCTAAACAAAAATTGCTAAGTGATTGATCGGATTCAGAATCCGAACAGGGCTCCTGGGTTGTTCTAATCTCTGTTCTTGGAACAGGTTTTCGCCAATATTGGCATCGATCCCTCGTAAAATCAAGGGCAACTAAATTTGAATTATTTGAAGGGGTTAAGAGTCATAAAGATAGACTTCATACCTGGAAAGACCGACCTTAAAACGAATAGCCGAGCGCTAAGAAATCTCGGCGTGATGTTGGTGTTCGACACCACTGCTACTGCTGCTTGCTGCCACTGCTGTCCACATTGCGCGTGAGGCCGACCGACTCCGGCGACCCGTACGGTGGCACGCGGTCGCGGGTGGCCGCCCAGGGTGGCTTGGGTCGGCGCTGGGGTCGGGGTTTAGGGTTTGGCGAGGGTTTAGATGATTCCCATCCGCGGCTCTCTCTCTCGGCCTCTCCCTGTATATACGAATATATATGTTCTGCAAACCGAACAGCTAGTTGGCTGGGCCTGGGATGGGCTAGGCTCATGGGGAGCTTGGGTTTTATTTGCTGGTTGCTGTGGGGAACGGGTTTCTAATGACATGGGCTGCTGAATGGCCGAGCAGGCTCTGGGAATAGCTCGGGCTGAGCCTGTGGGCTTCTTGGTTGGGCCGGGATTTCTTACTATGTTTTCCTTTATTATACATATATATATATACACACACATATATATATACATATATATATATACTCATATATTTACTTATATAATAAATCTCCAAAAATCTAATAAATATTTTTAATAGAAATACAACTCTCAATAACATCTATTCTTAGGGTATGGCCCATTCCTAGGAGTATGTATTTATATATCTATATATATATATAGTCTGAATACCTTATTCAAACCTATTAGTTTAAGGAACCCTCATAATACAATAATTCCTATATATATATATATATATATATATATATATATATATATATATATATATATATATATATATATATATTAATATATATATATATATATATATATATATATATATATATATATATATTAGGTATACATACAAGTGTATATATTAGCCTGACAATTTCCCCACAATCTAAAAGAACATTTTTAAGACAAAATATTACTATTTCAAATTAACATATATTTAATAGCACTAATATATGTACATATATATATATTTGTAAAATCGCTCACTAGAAAAAATGAGATACCAGGTATATGTATATACAGTATGGACGTCTTAGAACTCATAATAAGCCTTCACGGGCTTGGGCTTGGGCTCGGTTCGAGCCCAGTCCGGACTAGTTTGATATAACCGAGTTTCCTAAAAGTCAAATTATTAATAAATAACTAATTAAACCATTTATAGGGATTGTCTCGCAACTTGGTCTGATTTTCCTAGTTAGGACACACTTATGGTTGAGTCTTCCTTGGCATGGCAAATACACTAGTCAAAGTACACGATTACACTATCCGTGCTAAAATTCCTTATCGATATGCACCTCTAACTTAACCATGGCTAAGGCCATAAATAAATATGATATTAGGCTATTATAAATATAATCATATATATACAAAATTGCATTTAAATCTATTTGGTTGTATAATATCCCAAAATAAATCCACAATAATTATATTATCATGGCAACCTAACATGGCTTCCTACCAGGTGGGGTTGGTTAGGTTAGGGTCCAAATATATTTTTTAGTCAAATCGAACTCTAAGAGTCAACCAATAAGTCTCTCGTGCCATTCACAAATAAATAGCACATGAGAACTCGATTGAGTGACACACCCTTCACGTGTATCTCGTAGACTCAAAATGAGTCAAAACCATATATTGGGTCAAATGGTTTTGATCTATATCGAGTTCCGAACTCACATGGGAAGCTAGGTATGAAATTATGGTAAATAATCTAATTGCCTAAATTTGACTTGAAGTTGCGCGAAGTCAAAAGGATGCTAGGGGACAAATTTGGATGGGACATGATATACTAAATTGAAGGTCATCCTGTCTACTACAAAACTTATGAAGGACGTTTCGAGAGATGGGCAAGTCTTATGCTCCAAGAATCAAAGACACGGAAAAGTACATCTATAATTATAATTAATAAGAAATACAATACAATAAATATACAATCATCTAATCGTATAAAATAAATAATAATAAAAATCCCCAAAAATTGGGGTCTTTACAATCTACCCACCTTAAAAGAATTTCGTCCTCGAAATTAAAATAAGGCTCACTAACAAAGAACCGTGCTAGGGTAACTATGAATAGTTTAAGGGATACGCTAGGTCACTACGAGGTCTCCTAATAAGTCAATTAATAATCAAGCCTAAACAATTTGGATTTGTGACCTCTATATCGTAAAACTATAGATAGTTATCTCTAGTGGCTCTTCTTAGTACTGTAGGTCTTGCAAAGATCACATTGAAGACTTGTCCCTTCTAACCATACGATTATTACAATTATATAAATCTCCTTTTTACCTAACCAAGCTAAGTGGTGCATACTAATCCGCCTAATTTCTCACTTTAAACTAACATGGTATAATAGTAAATGGGTTAGGTTAGACTATGGCTACTTTATTCTTGTAGAGGGCCAATCATTACACTAAAACTACTACCTTTTTCTCTATCGAGTGACTACCATAAGGATGTAACCTAGTATGATCATCTATTTATTTCTATATTAAGGACATCTACCCACCTTTGGTTAAACTATCTCATCAAACACATGATGCCCTATGGCATCTTTAATCTCCCTAATCTATTAAGTAATCACAATACAATAAGCAAACAAACTTATACTAATACTCAAGAATTTCTGATAAATCCTATATAGCACGATTATTTGTCACTTCGAAATTGGAAGGGACGAGAAGCAATGATACGAGAAAATAAAGGAAGAGTAATCGAGAGCAAATACGAAGTTCAAGGGCGATCGAGAAATTTCCAAAAGAATTGTCAAGGCAGTTGTGGATTGAGATTCCTAAGGGTTTAATCAGGTCGCAGGCCCGTTCGGTACAGTAACGTAACCGAAACGGCTAACTCGACCTGCATGGGCCATCACAAAAACATGTAACGCCCCAGTCCCAAAATACGTAGGACTAAGATACGTATACATGCCAGCTACGCATCGAGAGGACTCCAGCCCAGCTCGAATACGTATAAGTTGTTTGGTTATTCTAGATAAACTATATCTCAATCCACATAATAATGATAAGTATGACAAATCAAGTGCAGTAAGGTTGATCAGGCCATGATATACTGATTCTAGAATAGATAAATATGTTAGAGTGGATCCCCAATAACACATTCATCATGAACAAGCTAGATAAAAATGAAGCTTGTAAAAGACTAGCTATAATAACAACGAGTATCAAATATAGGACTAAATTGAAATACGGAAGATATGATAATAACACACTATGTATACCTGAAGTCTCGGTATAGCAAACATCATCCATCAGTATACCGTGCCATCAACTAATACCTGGAGAGATCACCAGGTCCTCAGAGGACTAGCAAGACACATAATATACATGCCAACTTTGACAGTTTTAACATGCAAGGAAGGATATGAAATAGTACAAGAAATAAAGACTGCAGAGTAATAAAATATAAGGAAATGGCATGTCGTCGAGAATTATACTGATAAACATGACTAAGAATAAATCGGAGTAAACCGTAGCTCAGTGGGGACTCACGGTCCTATAGATCATAGCTCAGTGGGGGCTCACAACCTATAGTAGGTCTCTATCACCGCTCAGTGGGGGCTCACAACAGAGAGTAGTCAAGTATAGTCATCGTCTATCACAAGTTCCTTGCCTAGAACTACGAGTCAAGTCAAGTCAAGATGTCAACAAGTCAAGTCCATCTCAATCATGTCAAAGGGACATGACAGAGGCTAAGCAATACTATCACTAGACATGAACACGATAGAAAATGTATGGCTAGTAACAAGAGAAAAGAAAGAGTAATAATCTACGTGCACGTAAAACTAGAAGTAACCATGATATAAAGCGAAAGAGAAATATGTACCAAGTGAGAAACAAAAGAATAGAAGTATAAAAAAGTATGTAAGTACTGTAAAGTTTGGCAAGATGTACTTACCTGAGGGTTGCACGGAGAACCAACAATATATCGCCAATCAACAAGTCAAAAAACCCAAGTCTCACAACTGCCTCCAGAAACTGTAATAGATGTTGCCAACATTTCTAGATTAGTCAAATTAGCTAGGATTGTCTATCCTTAAGGCCAATTCTGGACACAGGGTCAAAACAGTAATTTCGAGTCAAAATAGTGTCCGCCGTTGGACCCGCTTTACACCGAAAAGCGTACCAGAGTCAATGATCTCTAAAGTCGTCAAACTACATGTTTACGGATTTGTTTTGATGATACGAACCCAACGGTATGTCCAATTTTGGATTTCGATGAGCCGTGCACGAAATCGCCCGTTGAGTTAGAACGTAGGGCCCTCAAAACGGCGATCCGATCAACTGTCTCAAAATCGAACGAAACATGGCATACAGGACCAAAAAAATGGTACGGTCCTGTTGGCGCAAGTTTCATCTCGATCTGACGAGCGTGCACAAAGTAATTAGAAAATTTGCATAAAGGCCGATACGGTGAATTTCAACGGATACGCATCAAATTCGTCGCGCACACGCAACCAATTTGAATTCCGTCAAAGCCCACACGACTACGAAGCCGTTACGCACCTTTCGATGCCTTCAGTTCGCAACCATGTTGTCCGGATTGGCGGAACGCACGTCATATCGAAAGAATTTTGAGTTTCAAAAAACAGGTTTTTTATGATTTTTAATCCAATTTCTACTACTGTCCAATCTACGATAAATAAAACTAACAATGAGGTTTTCTTCGCGGTTAGGTTGTCTGAACATCTATTCAATTAGTTTACAAAAATTGCTAAGTGATTGATCGAAATCAGAATACGAACAGGGCTCCTGGGTTGTTCTAATCTCTGTTCTTGGAACAGGTTTTCGCCAATGTTGGCATCGATCCCTCGTAAAATCTAGGACAACTAAATTTGAATTATTTGAAGGGGTTAAGAGTTATATAGATAGACTTCATACCTGGCAAGACCGATCTTAAAACGAATAGCCGAGCGCTTAGAAATTTCGGCACGAAGTTGGTGTTCGACACCACTGCTACTGCTGCTTGCTGCCACTGCTGTCCACGTTGCGCACGCGGCCGGCCGACTCCGGCGACCCGTACGGCGGCACGCGGTCGCGGGTGGCCGCCCAGGGTGGCTGGGGGTCGGCGCTGGCGTCGGGGTTTAGGGTTTGGCGATGGTTTAGATGATTCCCATCTGCGGCTCTCTCTCTCGGCCTCTTCCTGTATATACGAATATATATGTTCTGCAAACCGAACAGCTAGTTGGCTGGACCTGGGATGGGCTAGGCTCATGGGGAGCTTGGTTTTTATTTGTTGGTTGCTGTGGGGAACGGGTTTCTAATGACATGGGCTGCTGAATGGCCGAGCAGGCTCTGGGAATAGCTCGGGCTGAGCCTGTGGGCTTCTTGGTTGGGCCGGGATTTCTTCCTATGTTTTCCTTTATTGTACATATATATATATATATATATATATATATATATATATATATATATATATATATATATATATATATATATATATATATACTCATATATTTACTTATATAATAAATCTCCAAAAATCTAATAAATGTTTTTAATAGAAATACAACTATCAATAACATCTATTCATAGGGTATGGCCCATTCCTAGGAGTATGTATTTATATATCTATATATATAGTCTAAATTCCTTATTCAAACCTATTAGTTTAAGGAACCCTCATAATACAATAATTCCTATATATATATATATATATATATATATATATTTTTTATATATATATATATATATATATATATATATATATATATATATATATATATATTAATAAAAATATATATATATATATATATTTATATATATATATATATATATATATATATATATATATATATATATATATATATATATATATATTAGGTATACATACAAGTGTATATATTAGCCTGACAATTTCCCCACAATCTAAAAGAACATTTTTAAGACAAAATATTACTATTTCAAATTAACATATATTTAATAGAAATAATATATGTACATATATATATATATTTGTAAAATCGCTCACTAGACAAAATAAGATACCAGGTATATGTATATACAGTATGGACGTCTTAGAACTCATAATAAGCCTTCACGGGCTTGGGCTCGATTCGGGCCCAGTCCGGACTAGTTTGATATAACCGAGTTTCCTAAAAGTCAAATTATTAATAAATAACTAATTAAACCATTTATAGGGATTGTCTCGCAACTTGGTTTGATTTTCCTAGTTAGGACACACTTATGGTTGAGTATTCCTTGGCATGGCTAATACACTAGTCAAAGTACACGACTACACTATCCGTGCTAAAATTACTTGTCGATATGTATCTCTAACTTAACCATGGCTAAGGCCATAAATAACTATGGTATTAGGCTATTATAAATATAATCATATATATACAAAATTGTATTTAAATCTATTTGATTGTATAATATCCTAAAATAAATCCACAATAATTATACGGTCATGGCAACCTAACATGGCTTCCTACCAGGTGGGGTTGGTTAGGTTAGGGTCCAAATATATTTTTTAGTCAAATCGAACTCTACGAGTCAACCAATAAGTCTCTCGTGCCATTCGCAAATAAATAGCACATGAGAACTCGATTGAGTGACACACCCTTGACATGTATGTCGTAGACTCAAAATGAGTCAAAACCATACATTGGGTCAAATGGTTTTGATCTATATCGAGTTTCGAACTCACATGGGAAGCTAGGTATGAAATTATGGTAAATAATCTAATTGCCTAAATTTGACTCGAAGTTGCACGAAGTCAAAAGGATGCTAGGGGAGAAATTTGGATGGAACATGATATACTAAATTGAAGGTCATCCTGTCTACTACAAAACTTATGAAGGATGTTTCGAGAGATGGGCAAGTCTTATGCTCCAAGAATCAAAGACACGAAAAAGTACATCTATAATTATAATTAACAAGAAATACAATACAATAAATATACAATCATCTAATCGTATAAAATAAATAATAAAAAAATCCCAAAAAATTAGGGTCTTTACAGCTGCACCTCTCATAAACCAGAAATAGCTGAACACATCCTGCTATCCAGAGATCTAGCTAATCAGATTTGGCACGACCTTGCTCGTCGCTGCAGGAAGAGGCATCGGCCCGGGGGCTTCAACGATCTCCTGGACAACTTGGGCGATTCCTATTGCCATCAGATCGCCACAGCCGCTGGAATTTGGGTCCTCTGGAAGAACCGGAACAAATTTAGGTATGATGACCGCCAATACAACCCGGCATAATTGATACGCGAAGTACTTCGTCAAATTCTAAAACTCAGGAGCCGCTACTTCCACTCCACGGACGGTTTTGGCAGGCTTTGCTTTAGCCACGTCTGCAGCGCCCTCTGGTGCACAGTTTTGGATTTTAGCTTTTGTTGTTTCTACGCGCTTGGCACACTTACTTGTATAGGCTTCGATATTTTGTGCCTGATACATCAATAAAAGTTCTTTTGTTTAAAATATATATATATATATATATATATATATAATAAAAAAAATAAAAAAAAAATATATATATATATATAATAACAAAAAAATAATAATATATATATATTATAACAAAAACCTTTTGATATTTATATTCCTAACTTATAATAAAGTTGCAAATGATAATAAAATACCTAGTCATTTATGTATATACTTAATTTATATATACACATTAATTAGAACATATTATATAGGATTGTAGTACTCTACGAAAAGCTTTCCCTCATAAATATACATCTAATAACAAATGACATTTATATTATATATAACAACTATTTATAAAAATATAACTAGATAATAAAATAACTACCAATGCATATATACCATATACATCTACATGAACGTCTTTGGTCGTACCACATGACTACGTGGGCTTGGGTTTGGTTCGGGTCAAACCCGAGCTAAATTGGTACAACCGGACCTCCTAAAAGTCATAATCCTGATAAATAACTAATGAAGTCATTTATAGGGGTCAAGTCACAACTTTGATTGATTTTCCTAGTTGGGACTCACATGTGGCTCGGCCTTCCCTAGCATGGTTAATACACTAGTCAAAGTACACTACTACACTATTTGTGCCATGATTTCTAGTCAACATGTATCTCAAAACTTAACTATGGTTAAGGCCATATATATATAATATTAGGCTATTATAAATATAATCATATATATACAAAATTATATTTAAACCTATTTGGCTATGCAACATCCAAAAATAAATTTAAAATAATTCTACTGGATCATGGCTACCTAACATGGCTCTACCAAGTGGGGTTGGCTAGGTTAGGGCCCAAATATAATTTCTAATCTAATCGAACTTGAAAAGTCAACCAATGGTCTCTTGTGCCAATCGTAAATAAATAGCACCTGGGGACTCGATTAAGTGGCACACCCTTGGCATGTGTGTCGTAGGCTCAAAATAGGACAAAATTATATATTGGGTCAACTAGATTTGATCTATGTCGAGTTTCGAACTCACGTTGAAAGTTAGGTCTAGAATTACGGTAAATGATCAAATGGCCGAAATTTAACCCGAAGTTGTATGAAGTCAAAAGAATATTTGGGAACAAGTTTGGATGGGACATGATATATCAAAATAAAGGTAGACTTTGTAGGACCATTGAGCACCTCTAGAGGGGGTGAATATAGTGTGTACAAGTGCAGCAAAAATAATCACCAATTAAAAAATTGAACATTTATAATCTATGGCAGGAATAAAGAGACAGTAATTCAAATTACAGTAAGAGATAGAAGATAAAAGTCAGTGAACACCACGATATATACTGGTTTTCCTCTGAGAGGACTAATCCAGTCGCGAGTACTCATGCCACTGCTAATCCACTATTTGCAAGCTAAATGAGAGCTTGCCCCTCTCTTTACAACACCGTACTTGGCGACAAGTGCACGACGGACTTTACAACACCATGCTTGGTGATGAGCGCACGACCGACTCCGAAAACTGAGATGTTTTCTGACTTGCAACCTCTTTACAACTCTGTAAACCAAAGACTCTAAATCGAACAAGACGTTACTGGCTTTGGCTAAGAGAAGTATAGGTGAAATGTGAAAGCTTTAGATCACTGGAAAACACTTTAGGAATAGATAGAGAGGAGAGTGAATGAGTGATTATAAATAAATAAAAAATCCTTCTTTATTTATAGTGTTTTTCCTGTCCGAGCTCGGGCAGAGTTCAGGCAGAGTTTGGATGTGAAGATCCCGCAAACGAACGTTGAATACATAATTGGAGGGAAATGTTTTTCAAAATTCTTAGACCGAACTCTGACCGAACTCGGACCGAACTCGGTCAGAGTTCTGTCAGAAGTCTGTCAATCCAGAATAGAATTTTTGGGTCCAAATTATATAGGCTTTGTGGGCTGTTTCGATATTGTAGATTTGAGATATAGGTAGGCTTTTTGGATAAGTGGATAGGGAGATAACCTAAGCCAGTAATATTCGATCGATTTTAAATTTATATTTCCTAGACTCAATAAAAATAAAATACAGAAGAAACATAAAAGATGACTCGATCTGGATTCTAATACAATTGTTTTTGAATGATGACTCGAAAGCTTTTTGTAGATACAATACGTTCTTTGATATTGATTTCAGCGACCTAAAACATTAATAGCAGTTTGTAAATTTTGCGTATCGACTTAAGTCATCGTTTGATTATCAAAATCAGGTGTGACCATTAGGCAATGGGCCAACAATCTCCTCCATTTTGATAATTGACAATCTTGAGTCTATACCAAAATATAACTAAAATACAACTTTGAAATAATATAACTAACTTGCTCATTGATTGAAAATTGTGTTTGAATTTTGATTTTGGTATTGCTATTTTCTTCCTTTGTAATGTAAAAAATGAGTAGCTCCCCCGCAATGTGTGAGGCCAACATTATATACACAGAAACGAGAAAGAGTAATATCCACAATATACAAGTCATAAGATAGTAGAACTAGCAGCAGCACTAGAATAAACTGAAGAACTCATATAGCATGAACTAAAACTGAAAGAAAGTACAGTATAGAAGTCATAACTAAAAAAAGTTTATGACTGCTAAAAACTACTAAATAAAGGGTCCAACTATAAATATTTGGACTGCTACAATATGCAACTATATAGATCATCACTAAGCAAAAAAAATCTCAAAACCTCTAAACTAAATGCTCGTATCACATTTGAGCATCATCATCATCGGTTGGAGCAGGTGGCTGAGGATCGAAGTAGGCAGTGGTCGTATCAAAGTATCCATAGGTAATCGGATCATCGAACCTCAGTCCATCGAAACTAGGATGATGGATCATCGGAGCGGGAGCAGTGGGATGATGTAGCAGACTCCAGTGCAGATCAACAAGGTTGTTCCTCAATAGCTGAGCCTATGAGGTATGACGGAACTCAGCAGCAACATAACTATGATGACGTTGCCCAGAGAGGGTGACAAAATCATCAAAGCGCTGATAGAACTGCAGGTCGAATCTGGGAGCATAAGCAGCAGGGGCAGGAGGAGGAACATCTGGATCGGCCTGAGCCTCAACAGGAGCAGCACCGGGAAAAGGTAGAGGCAGAGGATATTTCCTAGATCTAGTCAGCTCAGAAGATGACGAATAATTAGGATACACTGAAAGGTCAATCTGAAATCTCCTAAAGATAGCTGCGAGATGCATAGGGTACAAAAGGTTACGCCCCATTCGCCTACAACCGATCATCCAAGCCACAAAGGTCTTGGGGACAGAAAACGGAATGCCAAAATAAAGATGGTATATAGCAAACATCTCATAAAACGTGATTTCGTCAGAAGATCCCATCTTGGGAAGCAAAGTAGAGAAAACAAAGCGATGTAACTCATAAAAGTTTTGGTTAAGGTACTTTGTGTTTATCCTACCACTACGAGGAATAGGGTTGGGATGACACATTACAACCTTAAAAGAGTCAAGGTTCATATCTTCGGGAAACTGGACTCGATGAATATCAACTAATGCCTCGCTAAGATCAGTGTAGCCTCCCTTCCTGAAAATTTTTGGAATATTTTTTTATTTATTTATTTGATTACAATGGTGATTTTTTTAGAATTTTATAAATAATTATTTAGTTAATTATTACGGTAGATGACTTTAGCCATGTATGAGTTTTGAAGTACCAGACGACTAGGAATTATGGCACGGATAGTGCAGTGGCGTGCCTTGACTAGTGTATTAGCCATGCCAAGGAAGACTCAGCCATAAGTGTGTTCTAACTAGGAAAACTAGGCCAAGTTGCGACTTAACCTTTAAAAACATTTTTTAAATTATTTATTAATTATATTATTGACTTATAGGAGACCCCGGTTTGTGTCGATTTAGCTTGGACTAAACCCGATAAAACTGTTTTTCAAAAACTAGAAATTCTTCCGATCCAACGTGCGTCCCGCCAATTCGGGCGACGTGGTCGCGAACCGTAAGCATCAAAAGGTGCGTAATGGCTTCGTAGACGTGTGGACTTTGACGGAATTCAAATTGGTTGCGTGTGCGTGATGAATTTGATGCGTAGCTGGCTTGCTCACGAGCTCGCGTCCAAAAAGTGGGTACGGGTCGTGACAAGTTTTTTTGGTGGCCCATGCAGGTCAGAGCATATCGTACCGGTTACGTAACTGTGCTGGTACGAGCCTGCGAATATGACTAAACCCTTAGAAATCTTAATCCACTCTGCCTTGAAAATTCTCCTAGAAACTTCTCTACGTCCTTGAAATTTTATACTTATTCTCGATTATTCTACATTGCCTTCCCGTACCATTGATTCTCGTCCCTTCCTATTTCGGGGTGACGAACGATCGTGCTGTCTAGAATTCATCAGAAATTCTTAAGCTATAGTATAATATTGCTTGACTATTGAATATTTGGTTATTTATAGATATGAGGGATTATAGATGCCATACACCCTAGATATCTGTTGGTAAAATTGTTAGCAACTAGTTAGAAGATTATAAGATTTTAGTGACCGTATTTTGAGGTGTAGTGTGACCAAAGGTGGGTAGAAGTCCTCAAGTATTCGGGGTTATAAAATGACTAGAGAAGGTCATAAAATATCTTTGGAGAAATTAAATTTGAGGAGATTATGGTTAAGGCAGACTTTCTTTTTGAATTTTAAGGAATAACTATGAATTAGAATTTCGAGGACGAAATTATTTTTAATGTGGGTAGATTTATAGCCTCCCTTCCCGAAAATTTTTGAAATATTTTTTTATTTATTTATTTGATTACAATGGTAATTTTTTTTAGAATTTTATAAATAATTATTTAGTTAATTATTACTGTATATGACTTTAGCCATGTTTGAGTTTTGAAGTACCAAACGACTAGGAATCATGGCACGGATAGTGCAGTGGCGTGCCTTGACTAGTGTATTAGCCATGCCAAGGAAGACTCAGCCATAAGTGTGTCCTAACTAGGAAAACCAGGCCAATTTGCGACTTAACCTCTAAAGACATTTTTTAAATTATTTATTAATTATATTATTGACTTGTAGGAGACCCCGATTTGTGTCAATTTAGCTCAGACTAAACTCGATAAAACTGTTTTTCAAAACCTAGAAATTCTTCTGATCCAACGTGCGTTCGCCAATCTGGGCGACGTGGTCGCGAACCGTAAGCATCGAAAGGTTCGTAATGGCTTCGTGGACGTGTGGGCTTTGACGGAATTCAAATTGGTTGCGTGTGCACGACGAATTTGATGCGTAGCTGGCTTGCTCACGAGCTCGCGTCCGAAAAGCAGGTGCGGGTCGTGACAATCAGGCATATGAAAATACTCACTGTCAGTTGAGTTGAATTCGATTTCGTGTCCAGCGCCACAAGAGTATATAATATCGTCGGGTTTTACTTGTATATTACAATAAAATATTTGAACGACGTTATCATAAATGTTGTCAGTAGTTGTAAAGAAATCCCGAAAACTAAGTCTATCGAAGGTGTTGCAGTACTCCAAAAAGACAGTAAATTAACAGATCTCCCGGGACATATTTCTCGAAGAGAGAAGGAGTTAAACCAAGAGTTTGTAAATTCCACAGATGGAAAGAGTGAAGCGTCATAATCCTCTTCATCGGAGGGACGAGCGGGACTAAATGCGTTCACAGCTTCATACTCAGAAGTTAAAGATGAACCCGCTGTGGAAGCAACTTTCTTTCTCTTATAAAGTTGTTTAGGAGCCATAGATGAAAAATAAGCAAGTGAAAAGAATACCTCAATAGAATGGAGAAATAGATGGAGGGAGTCACCTCTGAGCTTTGTAGATCTAAGGAAAAAGGAGGAAGGGATCTTGGAGGAGTTGAAAACTAGGTTTTAGTGGAGTTTTCGGAGGTTGGATGGAGGAGAAAAGAGAAGAAGATGGGGTTTAAATAGAAGCTAGGGCTGGCTGCTGCTGTTCTAGAAATTGAACCGACGTCAATCGAACTCGGTTGAACTCGGTCCGAGTTCTGCCATAGTTCGGCTACTTGTTTTCCCAATTCATTTATGCATAATGAATGATAAATAATCTTAATAACTTTTAAACTTCTTCATTTAATAACATTAATTACTTTAGGTCAGTTGTAGGAGCCGGATTCCAGCTAGCGGTACTCCAAAGACACTTGACACCGTGTCGCTTAGACTTTTACGTCTTTTTGACAGAAGGGCCCTTTCGGCTTGTACCTAGAATAAGTTCAATTAATAAATGTCAAAATCTTAAGTTATAAGAATTTCTATTAATCATAATGCATCACGAACCTGAAAATTCAAGTATGCCTAGTTCACATCGCAGAAAATTGAAACGGTCTTCAGCCAGCAGTTTTGTGAAAATATCTGCTAGTTGATGATCTGTGTCAATGAATTCTAAGCAAATATCCCCGTGTTGTTAGTGATCACGTAAAAAGTGGTGACGTATCTCTATATGCTTTGTGCGTGAGTGACAAACAGGGTTCTTAGTCAAGTTAATCGTGCTAGTGTTATCACAAAATATAGGAATCTTCGTGTAGTACAGATTGTAGTCTTCTAGGGTTTGCTTCATCCATAAAACTTGAGCACAACAACGTCCTGCGGTAATATACTCAGCCTCAGTCATTGATAGTACTACAGAATTTTGCTTCCTGCTAAACCAGGAGACTAAAGCTTTACCTAGGAAATGACACGTACCGCTAGTACTTTTACGGTCTACTTTGCATCCTGCAAAATATGCATCTAAATAACCGATTAGGTCAAAAGATGTGTTTTTGGGATACCATAAGTCGACCGTAGAAGTTCCCTTAAGGTATTAGAAGATACGCTTACGGTGCATAAGTGTGATTCCTTAGGATTAGCTTGATATCTAGCACAGATGCAAACGCTAAACATGATATCAAGACGACTAGCAGTTAAATATAATAAACTACTAATCATACCTTGATACTTACATTGGTCGATTGGTTTGCCACTTTTATCACTGGCAAACCGGGTTGATGTAGCCATTGGATTTCCGATAGGCTTTACATTGTCGAAGTCATACTTCTTCAGTAAATCCTTCGTATACTTAGCTTGGTTGATGAATGTTCCATGTGAGTGCTGTTTGATCTGGAGTCCTAGGAAGTAGTTCAGTTCTCCCATCATATTCATCTCAAATCCACTCTGCATACACTTAGCAAATTCTTGATAAAGTTTTTTATTAGTAGAACCGAATATTATATCATCTACATAAATTTGCATAAGAAGAATAGCATCATCTGAAGACTTAATAAATAAGGTAGTATAAACTCTTCCCTTTGATAATCCATTTTTAAGTAGAAAGACACTTAGGCGTTCATACCAAGCACGAGGTGCTTGTTTGAGTCCATAGAGTGTTTTTCTAAGTTTGAAGACGTGATTGGATTTTTAAAAATCTTCAAAACCAGGGGATTATTTCACAAAAACTTTTTCTTTCAAAAATCTATTTAAAAATGCACTCTTCACGTCCACTTGAATTAGTTTAAAATTATGAAAATATGCAAATGCACAAAATATACGGATAGCTTCTAGTCTAGCAACAAGAGCATATGTCTCGTCATAATCAATACCTTCTTCTTGATTATAATCTTGTGCCACTAGACGTACTTTGTTGCGTAGAACTTGCCCATCCTCACTTAATTTATTTCGGAACACCCATTTGGTACCAATTATCGATTAACCAATAGGTTTAGGAACAAGTTCCTAAACTTGGTTTCTCTCAAATTGATTAAGTTCCTCTTGCATGGCATTAATCCAAAATTCATCATTAAAATAATCTGCTACTGTCTTAGGTTATACTTGCGATATAAAAGCTACATTAGCTGCTATATCAGTATTTTATTAGAAGAATGTGTACTTACACCTTTTGATACATCACCTATGATGAGTGTCTCTGGATGATCTGGCAAGAATTTCCAAGATTTGAATCTCTCTGTTAGATCTTCCACAGGGTTCTGTCTGGTAGCAGTATCTTTAGATGATTTGGATTTAACCTGTGCATCTTCATCATCATTGTCGCTAGATCTGTGACTGTTGAGATCATCAAAAGTAACATTAAAAGATTCTTCAATAATCATAGATCTTTTATTAAATGCTCTATATCTCTTACTCTTAGCAGCATATCTGAGAAATATTCCATCATCTGCTTTAGAGTCGAAGTTTTCCATGTTGTCCTTGGTGTTCAGGATAAAACAACGACATCCAAAAACTTTAAAATAAGTAATATTTAGAATCCTTCCAAACCACAGCTCATATGGTATTTTTTCGAGATATGTCGAATTAACACCTTATTTAAAACATGACAGGCTGTACTAACAACTTCTTCTCAAAAATATTTAGGAAGATTATGCTGATTCAGCATGACTCTAGCCATCTCGCTTAGAGTACGATTCTTTCGCTCCACAACACCATTTTGTTGGGGAGTTCTAGGACAAGAAAACTTATGGTAATATCCACTATCATCACAAAACTTTTTGAAATTAGCATTTATGAATTTACCACCATGATCACTTCGGATACGAGTAATCATGAAGCCTTTTTCATTTTGTACATTTTTACAAAATATCTAAAATTCAAAAATAGCATCACTTGTATTTGATAAAAAGTAAACCCATATAAAACGAGAGAAATTATCTACAATCACAAAGGCGTAGAGCTTACCGCTAAGACTAGCGACTCTACTAGGACCAAATAAATCCATATGAATTAACTGCAAGGGTCTAGAAGTACTTACAGCTTTGATGGATTTAAAAGTTGACCTTGTTGCCTTATTTTTTTCACAGTCAGCACATACCATGTCTCTCTTGAATGTGATTTCAGGGAGTCCTTTTACCAACTTTTTGGTGCATAGTCGTGAGATAGTATCCATATTTGCATGTCCTAGCTAGCCTCATGTGCCACAGCTAGCTTTCATCTTGATTTGCTACTAGGCACCTTCCTGCATTATTAGTACTCTCTAAAAAGAAAACATAAATGTTGTCTTCCCTAATCCCTTCATATACAGGATTACCAGATGATATTTTATATATAGTACATTTGTCTTTTACAAAGTTGATGCCATAACCATTGTCTGCCAAATGACTTATGCTCAGTGGGTTATGTTTCAACTCCGTAACTAGATAAACCTTTTTTATTACTGGGTAAAGAGACATACAAACAGTGCCATTTCCAATTATATCACCTCTCAAGTTATTTTCGAAGGAAATGTATCTTTATTTCTTCATCGATAGCGTAGCGAACAAAGATGCATCACCAGTCATGTGCCGTGAACATCCGCTATCGAGGATCCACTTACTTCTAGCATGAGAGGGTTGATAGTCCACCTACAAAACAAGTAGATGAATCCTTTGGTACCCATTTCTTGAAGGGTCCATTTTGATTAGTCTTAGGTCTCCAAATAAGTGTTTGATTGTCAACAAGTTTTCTTGCTAGACAATACTGTGATATGTGCCCGTGACTACCAGTACGTGCAAGTAAGTTTTGAAAAAGTGCTTTTTTTGCGTTGACATGCATTTATGTCTTCTTTGAAAACCTATAAGTGAAAGCATAATTATGATTAACGTGTTGCTTGCATGCTTTCTGAGGTTTAGTCCTCTTAGATGTATGCTTAGCATTAGGACTAATCTTGGGCCGTGTCACAGGGATGGCCTGCTTGCCTAACTTGATCTCTAACTTTTTAGAGACCGTACAAGACTCCTCATATTTAGCAGTCATATCAAAAAGTCTTTGCTCTGTGACTAAGTGCCTCTTCTTCTCTATGTCATAAAGCTCTTGTATTTTGACATAGTCTCTTTCCTTCTTTTCGATAGTGAGGATAGCCTCATGATAGTCTACTTTGAGCTTGGCTATCTCATCCATGTTACCGGTAGTAGATGTCTCTTTAATATCTTCGAGAAGATTAGATAATCTTGCTACTTCGGTTATGCATACCTTAACCTCTTTGTGAGATTGCTTATACTTGTCTAACACATTTCTGTGTTCTTTAAGTAGTTCGCTAAAGGTATTTTCTAACTCATCGAAAGTAAAGTCATCATATAGAGGGTTAGATTATACCTTATCGAATGCCATAAGACAGACATTAGCAGTGCTGCTGGTCTGTGCTCTTCCTCTGATTCACTGGCATCACTTTTGTGCCAGATACTTATTTTTACATACTTTCGACCAGTTGTAGCTTTTCTGCTTGATCTTGATCTATCATATGGACTGCTTTTCTTTGACAGTGGACAGTCTTTCTTCATATGCCCTGACTTCTTGCATCCAAAACATATTGTTTCTTTTTCATTGCTTTCGTGGACGTCTTTCTTCTTTCGGTTTGATCTCTCAAACTTTAAGAGTTTCCTGATGTTCCTTACTAACATGGCTTGCTCACCACTTGATGATTCTTCGTCAGAATCATTGTTCGCAACTATTTTAGCTTGTACTTTGAAGGCGATAGATTTTTCTTTGGGGGTTGCTGCTTTAAATTCTTGCAGGTCCAACTCATGGGTCATCAGCTTGCCCATAAGTGTCTCCAGAGTCATTGTGGCAAGATCGTTTTCTTCAATGATTGCAGTTGTCTTTGGGTTCCAATTCTTGGTTAGAGCTCGTAGCACTTTTCTGATCTTCTCATGGTTACTATAATCCTTACTAAGATATTGCAAAGGATTAGTAATATCTAGGAAACGAGTAAACATCTGTATAACTGACTCACCGGGATTTATCTTAAATGATTCATATTCCTCTGTTAGTCTGCTGATTTTGGATTCTTTTACTTGGGAAGCACCTTCATGAGTTACCTCAAGAAGTCTCCAAATATCATGAGACATAGTACAGGTAGAAACATGATTAAACTTTGTCTTGTCAATTGCACAGAATAGTACATTGATGGTACGTGCATCTAAACTAGCCTTTGTCTTTTCTTCGACTGTATATTTATCATGTGGCTTGTCTACAAGTACACCTTCAATCACTATTGGAGCCGGTTTCTTATAACCGTCAATAACTATAGACCAAAGATCAAAGTCAAGAGACTTTAGAAAGAAACTCATTCGTGTTTTCCAATAAGTGTAGTTTATTCCATCAAATAGTGGAGGTCTATTTGTGGATTGCCCGTCACCGTTGAATATTGATTTTACGGCTGTCATATAAACTGTCTAGAGTGTTATATAAGAATATAACCTGCTCTGATACCAATTGTAGGACCATTGAGCACCTCTAGAGGAGGGTGAATAGAGTATGTATGAGTGCAGCGGAAATAATCACCAATTAAAAAATTGAACAGTTATGATCTATGGCAGGAATAAAAAGATAGTAATTCAAATTACAGTAAGAGATAGAAGATCAAACTCAGTGAACACCGCGATATATACTAGTTTCCCTCTGAGAGGACTAATCCAGTCGCGAGTACTCTTGTCCACTGTTAATCTACTATTTGCAAGCTAAATGAGAGCTTGCCATCTTTTTACAACACCGTGCTTGGCGACAAGTGCACGACCGACTTCACAATATCATGCTTGGTAACGAGTGCACGACCGACTCCAAAAACTGAGATGTTTTCTGACTTGCAACCTCTTTACAACTCTGTAAACCAAAGACTCTGAATAGAACAAGACGTTACTCGCTTTGGCTAAGAGAAGTATAGGTAAAATGTGAAAGCTTTAGATCACTGAAAAATAAATTAGGAATAGATAGAAAGAAGAGTGAATGAGTGATAAGAAATAAAAAAAATCCTTCTCTATTTATACTGTTTTTCCTGACCGAACTCGGGCAGAGTTCAAGCAGAGTTCGGATGCGAAGATCCCGTAAACGAACGTTGGATATAGATTTGGAGGGAACTATTTTTCAAAATTCTTAGACCAACCTCTGACCGAACTCAGTCAGAGTTCTGTCAGAATTCTGTCAATCCAGGATAGATTTTTTTGGTCCAAATTGCATAGGCTTTGTGGGCTGTTTGGATATTATAGATTTGAGATATAGGTAGGCTTTTTGGATAAGTGGACTGGGAGATAACCTAAACCAGTAATATCCGATTGATTTTACATTTATATTTTCTAGACTCAATAAAAATAAAATACAGAAGAAATATAAAAGATGACTCGATCTGGATTCCAATACAATTGCTTTTGAATGATGACTCGAAAGCTTTTTGTAGATGCAGTACGTTCTTTGATATTGATTTCAGCGACCTAAAACATTAGTAGCAGTTTGTATATTTTGCGTATCGACTTAAGTCATCGTTTGATTATCAAAATCAGGTGTGACCATTAGGCAATGGACCAACAGACTTGTCTACTTCAAAATTCATGAAGGACGTTTCGAAAGATTGGCGTTTCTTGTGCTCCAAAAATCAAAGCTACAGAAAAGTACATCTATAGTCATAATAAATAAAATCTATGTTAATAAAGAAAAATCATCTAAATAAATAAAATAATAATTGATAAAAATTAGGGTCCTTACAGATGCAAATTGGGTAACTGATTCATATGATGTGAAATCCACTACTAGATATATTTTTACCCTAGGAGGAGCTGCAATCTCCTGGTGATCATGTAAACAAACTATAATTGCTAGGAGTATAATGGGCTTTGAAATGATAGCCTTGGACACTACTTGTACAGAAGTCGAAGGGCTTAGAAATCTTATTATGCATATACCTATTTCTGTCAGTCATGTTCCTGTAATTTCTATAAACTGTGATAATAAATCTGTTATAGAACTACTATAGCATGATTCGGTGAATGCTACGATGAATAGGCACCTGCGGCTGTGCTTCAAGTTGATAAAGAGCCTATTAGACAAATATGTGGTTCTTGACTATAAAGTCAGAAAAGAACCTTGCAGACCACTTAACGAAGGGTCTGTCTAGGACATTGATCCTAGAATCATCGAGGTAGATGGGGTTAAGCCCATAAGTTAGTCACCAGCAATGGCAACCCAACCAAGTCTGACTGGAGATCCCAAGAAGCCGGTTCAATGGGTAGGAACAAGCTGGACTTAGGTGACTATTATGGAATACTAACCTTGAGATTAAATTCTCATAAAAAATAATGCCCAAGAGACTGTACAAATTTGTACATGGATATCCATCCCTATGGTGACAGTATTCTGGTTTGATATGGTAATTATGAGTTTTTTAACTCTTGATAAGTCCAAGTATGATATGCAGGATTGACTCATATTATCAACCCTTGAGGACTTACCTATATGAGAGGTCATGAAGGCCACGACTATAGCACAAGGCGATCCTAGACAACTCTCATGAATGTGAAAAAGTGTGCATGGCCAATCTAACACACCACCCGATAGACCCAAGTACCTCTAGCGTACTATGTGTACTATTTTTGGAATTTGGTTCAAGAAATCTGATTCAAGGCGTAGTCCATCAAGCACTTCTTTAGATAAAAATAGTAGACACTAAGTGAGATTCAAGACTGTAGTCCATCTCATCTATGCATAGTATATACCTGCCCCAAAATTCTCTTATTCTTCTATTATTTTGCTTCCTTCTATTACTTTGGAACTTGACCTTTGGGGGGGGAATGTTGCATATGTACTGCTCTGTATGTATGTCCACATACACACTAAAGAGCAAAAGCTCAATTTCCTATCCAATGAATAGTCACACATCGATTGGGAGTTTCTATGAATAGTGCATATATACATTGACTCCCTTCTGTTTCATTGAAGTCTTATGTGGGTAGTCCTATGGGCCACACACGCGCGTCGTCGTCGGCGGCTCGGCTCGGCTCGGCTCGGCACATGTAATGGGTGCGGGCACGTGCTCACATCTGCGGGGGCTAAATTCTAATTTTCTCTTCGGATTCGGGCTGAGACCCTAAAATATTTTTGCTCCTCTTCAAATTTTTGACCGTTTCTAAATCCATAAATATTTGAACGTTTGACAGTTTTTCTTATTAAATCCAAACATTATGAACACATTTTTTATGTGCCTTTATACAGCAATCACTTACATCCTTAATTCCAGTTTTCAGTAACAATTTCCTATGCCTATAAATTGAGCCATATTCTTCTTCTCTCCTACACAGAAAAATCCCTACGAAAAACTCTGGTGAATTTATGTCTTTCCGAATCGTTGTTGTTCTTCATCCTTACACTGGGCAGAGCTAAGTCAGGGTCGCTCTTTCTGCATTGTGTGCGACGAGGAGATACCGGTAGAGCGAGAATTTTACCACTATGAGCATTCGAACAAAGTCTGCACATAGACCCGGATTAACTCTTAGGGCAGTACTACGTATGCGACTTTCCCGGAGGCCGGTAACCTTTACTTTATTCTTTTTTATGTTGCACATTTCAAAGCAAGAAAAAAAGGGAATAATTTCTAACAAATAGTATATAGGGATATTGGCACCTAAAAATAGAATGAGAAGAATACCAGATTTTTACCAACTTTAAGCTCGTGTACTGAAGAATTCCAATAGATCCACTGTCTGAAGCTAAACGACAGTCCACCAGGATCATCACATTGCAAAGCCAGGATTTACTAACAGACCATTAAGGCTATGACGTAATAATCATCCAACAATGTTGTGAAAGTACAACAACCGCGACAACTTCTCAACCAAGTGCACTGCGTCATTGCCACCAAAACTGGTAAAACGAACTACACAGCTCCTTCGCGATCTGTTTATTTTGGATAGTTCCTATGAAGCCACCCCTATTAGGGTTTAGCGATGTGATTCTCGTAAAACAAGATAGTTTGAGGGGTATGGTAGTAAAGTCACACTACCAAAATAAGTCATATTAACGACGAGATTAGCGACGCAAGCTAAAACGTCGCTGATTTTGTTGTATTTAGCGACGTCAGATAAAAACGTCGTTGAACGTCACTATCAGCGACTTTTAGCGACGGTTTGTGACATGCATTGTTATTTAGAAAGCAAACGTCGCGTGATCGTCAGAGAACGTCATTGTTTTTTTTAGTCAGCGATGTTTAGCGACTCTGCCACTTGAATGTCGCCAATGTTTAAGTCAATAGTGTAGTCATTTGTGGACGTCGCTAAAATGTTTCATATAGGGTTTAGCTGATCGATTTTTTATTTTTTCACCCAAAATTTTCATCTCCCGCTCTCCCGAAATTTCTCTCCCCCATTCGTCTCCGACGACCGCCTCCCCCCAGCGACCCCCTCCCTTCGACGACCCCCTCTCCCTGGCAACCCCCTCCCTCCGACGACCCCCTCTTTCCAGTGGCCACCTCTTACCGACGCTGCTACAGTCCTCCACGCGTCGTCGATATCCTCCCCGCCACCGCTCCAGTCCCCTACTACCCCGGCGATCCCGACCCGACCAAGAAAGGTATAACCCTAACCCTATCTCCCTTTTCCTGACACGACACAGACACACAGACACACACAATTACATGACACACACACACTGACACAGACACACTTTGACACTTTGACACATGGACACACACGCTAACCCTAACCCTATCTCCCTATATATATGTGTGTATGTGTGTGTGTGTATATATATGTGCTTGTGGTAATAGAGGATAGGAGGAAGAAGAAGAGCTCGACCATTGGCCCTATACAAGAGTGGCATTAGCCACTGCTGTACATTCAGAGAGGAGTACACTGATGACCAGAACGCTAGGCAGCAATATGGTGTGTTATGTGTGTGTCTATAGATATAGGGAGGATGCTGTGAGTGAATGTAGAAATATATATATATATATATATATATATATATATATATATATATATATATATATATATATATATATATATATATATGAGTGTAAGAGTGTAGCTAATCATTAGATAAATAGATAGGTAGATTGGTTGGATAGATTGGAGAGTAAGTGATAGAGAAAGGAGCAGCATGCTTTGAGCCCTGCATCAGAGGTTAGGTGCAACAGCAATATGTAGAGTGAAGGGGGCTATGCAGTATTAGAAGAAGAGAAGTAGTACCTTCATGGCAGGTTAGTAGAAGCCTTGGACTACTTTGTTTGTAGGAAAGCAAGAGCAACATAAGGTAGGGAGATAGGGGGTTCCTATGAGGGTCTGGACATATATGCAATTAGATTGTATCAAATTGGTATGTGTGGATGTGTGTTTGGGAATACTATCATGGTCACATATATATGCAATTAGATTGTATCAAGGATGATAGATAAGTATATATTTCTATACTAGGATATATATATATAGGTATTATTTTTGTGGGTAAGCTTGTAGGCTATTGAGAAGGAGTTGTGTATCAGGAACTTGGGGGTAAGTGCAGGCCAATGTCAGGTAAAGGGAGGGTTATGTGAAACTGGAAGTTAGAGTAGATGTGTGTGTGTGTGTGTGTGTGTGTGTGTGTGTGTGTGTGTGTGTGTGTGTGTGTGTGTGTGTGTGTGTGTGTGTGCGCGCGATATATATATGATGTTTATTTTGCTGCTGCCGTCATTAAATATTTAAGGGACTTGAGTATCATGTCAGAGGTGAAACTGAAATCAAATTCAGTAGGAGAGGGAAAATGTTGATCAGGGAGTTAGTGTGTGGACTGCCATGTGTTCTACAGAATAGTATTACAATGGACAGCAATGCAAATGCAGTGTCTCTATATATGTGTGTGTCAAGAGTGATAAGAGGGAAGTGAGTTAGGGTAATGTTTAAGGTATATGGTAAAGGGGTTTCACCCACACATCTATAGACGCATACCTACATACGTATGTAGTCCTAGGCATATATATATATATATATATATATATATATATATATAGAGAGAGAGAGAGAGAGAAAGAAAGAGAGGATAGTACCTAGAGTGTATAGAGTATCCTAGAAGTGTAGGTATGATTGGTACAGTGTCAAGACATATGTCAAGATACTAGGTATGTAGGTAAGTGCTAGCTAGGTATCACTTACGGTTGATACCATGAATCTCATGGCTTCCTCTACCAGAGCAAAATGTAAAACCAAACGTGAAGCAAAGCTTTATATTCAAAACATCAGAAGTAAAAAGATTTTGATTTGTGGTGGGACGAGCCAGAATCCTTTGACGGAGAATCCTGGCTCGCCCTACCACCAATCCTTTGACGGAGAATCCTTCCTCAAAGGGTTCTGGCTCTCCCTACCACCAATCGAAAACTTTTTACTTCTGATACCGATACCGATACTGTGAACCTTGGTTAGTATTAATATTTTCAAATTTCTCTAGACTTTGGTTGAGGTGGATATCATATGACGCAGAATAGGAGGCTGAGTGAGAAGCAGGGAAGTAGAGGGGGGCCAGAGAGGGGGCCTTCTTGTTGAACACGTGGTGACACTCATTTAATACTCATGTGTCTATGCATCCATTTGAAATATACTCGAATAATATGTATCCATCTTTACAGAATTTTTGTCAAATGGATATGAATTACTATCTGCGGCATCGTTCGTGGATGTACAATCGTCATCCTGATGACATGTGCGGTGTGTGGGATAAATTTATACAGGGGGTAGAGCAGTTCCTGCAGTTTGCCAAGGCGTTCCCTCAGTACATGGACCGTACCAAAATTAAGTGTCTATGTGTGAGATGTCGTAACATAAAATATTATCCAGAAGTGGAAGTGGCATATCATTTGAACTCGAGAGGTTTCATGCTGAATTACTGTAAGTGGACCTCACACGGAGAATTTGTGCCATTAGCATCGGAGCTAGAGCCTAATTTTCTGTATATGGATGTCTATGACCACGTTGGTTATGACGAAGGATGGGTGAACATGGTTTTTGACGCTACGGGGCCTGGTTTCGATCCGGACAATCATGATGCGGCTGAGGAGGCACCGAATGCCGATGCTGTAAAGTTCATGGAGTTGCTGGAGAATGCAAGGACTCCTTTGTATCCTGGTTGTGAGGATCATTCACCGTTGGAGGTGGTTACAAGACTGTTGAGCATCAAGTCCGATTTCAACATGTCTCAAGAATGCTACAACCGAATCATCGACTTGATTATGGAGATCTTGTCGGATGATGCAAAGTTACCTACAGACTTCTACCGGTCTAAGAGGATGGTGAGATCTCTCTGGATGGGATACGACAAAATTGATGCATATTGCAACGGGTGCATGTTGTACTACAAAGACGACAAGGATGAAGATATGTGCAGATTTTGTGATGCTGATCGCTACGAGGCAACAAGTTCAAGTAGGACTCTCGGTGCAAGGAAGCCGACCGATTCAATGCACTACTTGCCTTTGACGTCGCGATTGCAGAGGTTGTTTATGGTGAAGGAGACTGCCGAGAACATGAGTTGGCATAGGCGGGAACAAATCGATGGAGTTTTGGATCATCCATCCGATGGAGAAGCATGAAAGCACTTTGATCGAGATTATCCTGATTTTGCTTCTGATCCACGTACTATAAGATTAGGGCTATCCTCTAACGATTTTATCCCGTTCGGACTTTCGGGTTCCCAATATTCGTGTTGGCCAGTGATTGTCCCTCCGTACAACCTACCTCCGTAGATGTGTATGAAGAATCCTTACATGTTTATAACCGTTATCATTCCGGGTCCGAACAATCTGGAGAGGAATATCGATGTGTACTTACAGCCATTGATAGATGAATTGAATCAGCTATGGAAAGTAGGCACCAAAACATATGATGTTTCCAGAAAGCAGAACTTTCAGATGAGGACCGCACTGATGTGGACCATCAACGACTTTCTAGCCTATGGAATGTTATCTGGATGGAGCACTCATGGACGTCTCTCATGGCCGTCTCTCATGTCCGTATTGTATGGACCGTACGAAGGCTTTCTGTTTGAAACACGAAAGAAAACTGTGCTTATTCGATTGTCATCGACAGTTTCTGCTGAAGAACCATCCGTTTCGGAGGAACAGGAATGCTTTTCGTGCCTGCATTGTGGAGTAGGCCAATTCACCGCCAAGGTGGACCAGAGACACGACATGGAAGGAGGTCAAGGATTTTCCAAGTGCTATTGAAGAGCCTACAAAGGGATACAAGTGTGATGAATTTGGCTGCACTCATAATTGGACGAAAAGAAGTATATTCTGGGACCTTTTATATTGGCCAATCTGATCAGACATAATCTTGATGTCATGCATATCGAGAAGAATGTGTTTAACAACATAATTAATATTGTGATGGATGTAAAGGGTCATTCTGTCACCATGTGACCATTTATCTAGATGTGTTTAAATCAGTATTAAATATTAGGGACTTTTAAATCAGTCACTAATAAAAAATAGTTTAATATGAAATAATAAATTTAATAAGAAAAAATAATCTAATTGTTTTAAATATTTATGGGACCGAGTTAGCGGGATTGAAAAATTGGACACCATTTTTTTCTCACCCGTGCCATCATTTTTTCCTTTACAGAATATTTGCTCATAAATGGTTTATGATTCTCTCCTCCTCTAAATATTTACTCCTCTAAAATTTTCTCTTCCTCTCCTCCTCATCCTCTCATCCTTCTCTAGGTCATGAGGATTTTCTTCTCCTTGTAATTCTATCATCTCTTCCGTTATTTATTCATCTCCTCCTTCTCTAATAATTTTTTGTTTTGTTTTAAAGGTGCTTATCTAGAGAGGTCAGCGGAATTCAATTCTCTTCGACCACTCTAGGTCAGTGGAGTTCAACCATTTTCTACCGCTTTTCATCCATGAAGGAAGTCCCATCGGCTCCATAGAGAAATTCTACCAGCTCAAGTAAATTTTAAAACCCTAACAATAATTTTCTTTCTCTATTTACGCTATTTTTATATTCTTTAATTGTTTGTTTCTACAATTTTTAATTTTATTTGCGTAGGAATGTGACTATATCTTTTTAGTGACATAAGATGTTGGAATTGCGACAAAGAGCGTATGTCCAAGCACTGGGACCGGAGACGCAAAATCGAGTACGTGGTCAGGGACTTGGTGTGACGCGAAATCGAGTGCTTTATCATGTTTCATCATTAAAATTTAGAACATCAATTTGTGTTAATGTACAATGTATTTTTTTGTTAATAGCAGACTTAACTTTGTTTTGGAGTATATTTTATTTTTTGAGTTGTTTGTCTAATCTGATGAAAATATTATTTTTTGCTTTAATTTTTTTTAGTAACAGTCCACTTATACTATCTTGGATGAAAAAATTGTGATTTCAGCAGAATGTGGTGGAAAGAAATTAGCTTCTACTTATGGATCAAGTAGTAATGACTGATTTACTATATTATTAATGACATATCAAACAATTAGGAATGTGGTTCAACAATTTTACAATTTTATTAATGACCCAACATTAGTGACTAACATATTATTTAGTGATAATTTTATTAATGACCGAACAATAATGATTGATTTATTATTAGAAATAATTATTAATGACCAAACATTAGTGACTGACATATTAGTTAGTAATAATTTTATTAATGACCAAACAATAGTGACTGACTTATTAGTTAGTAATAATTATTAATGACCCAACAATAGTGACTGACTAATTAGTTAGTCATAAATATTAAATACTTTTTTATATTGAAATATAAATACTTATCTACGTGGCATGTTCAATTATAGTGACGGATTTAGGAATTCATCCGTCACTAGTAGTATTAGTGTCGCTCGTAGTAGTGACTGACACTATCTCCGTTACTCATATGTTTAGTACGTCACTAATATCATTTCTGACGAAATTCAGTCACTATTAATATATATTAGTGACTGATCTTTGTCGTAACTATAAGCAAATTTTCTTGTAGTGGTTTATCCCTGCTCTTCGAGCTCAGACTCCATTGCCACCATGACGTGACCCCTCCTCCAGTAGAGAATAACAAATTCTCCATCACCAATGTGACCTGTGCGTGACCCCCTGCAACTAGGACTATTGCGGACCAAAGACCCGACGAAGCCCCTCATCTCGAGCTCTCCACCGCTTAATGCTGCTACTGTCGTTCTTCCTTCTTGTACCGTTTTTATGGCACCCCCACCATCATCATCACCATCACCTCAAGGCCACAATGTGCAATCTCTAGTATCCCGCTAACTCCTAAGCTTTCAGCCATAGCGGAGAATATCTTTAAATCCAAAGAATATACTGAATTTTCATGGTGACAGAATGACCCTTTACATCCATCACAGTATTAATTATTAGGAAATTCAACTAGACAACGGGCTAACTCCTTGGCGCCTAATTAATCCAATGTGTTTTCTTACTATAAGCAAATTTTCTTGTAGTGGTTTATCCCTGCTCTTCGAGCTCAGACTCCATTGCCACCATGACGTGACCCCTCCTCCAGTAGAGAATAACAAATTCTCTATCACCAATGTGACCTGTGCGTGACCCCCTGCAACTAGGACTATTGCGGACCAAAGACCCGACGAAGCCCCTCATCTCGAGCTCTCCACCGCTTAATGCTGCTACTGTCGTTCTTCCTTCTTGTACCGTTTTTATGGCACCCCCACCATCATCATCACCATCACCTCAAGGCCACAACGTGCAATCTCTAGTATCCCGCTAACTCCTAGGCTTTCAGCCATAGCGGAGAAGCCAACACCTTCCAACTTCGTCGCCTACCCTTGTCTCTGTTGTTCGCCAAGCGCACGCCAACCAGACATCCTCCAGCCATCCCCGCTTCTCCTCTACTCATCGCGGTTGATGTCGTACGCTCGTCCACGAGCACGCCTCCATCCAGGCATCACTGTTGTTTTCTCTTGTGTGCGTGGCCAGAGGACATAGACCGACCGTCTTCCCCATCACGTCCAGAGCGCAGAGCTCACTGCACTTTTCGAGCATCAACCGAGGAACCGATGCATGCGAAGTCGTTCGCTTCAAGAAGAAAAGGAGAGGAAGCTATAGCCATGCCTTGCGTAAGAAAGAATGGAGCGGTTGCTAGTACAGTAGCAGGTGGATACTGTAGCACAAGCAATGGGAGGAGACCCATGTGTACTTTTGGTAACCTTTTCCAATCCTTCCTGTTAGGTTAATATAATATTGTAGTTTATATGCATAAGGTATAAATACATTAGTTTTAGTTATATGCATATATTGTTATAGATTGGATAGTGTGTTGTATTATTTAAGAATATTTTACATGATTATGTATATAAGTTATTATATAAAATTGTAGATATATAATTTCAAATGTTTTTGTATATATAAGGAAAATTATTTTTCTTAAGTAAACCATATTAAGTTCCCTTACAAGATATAAATATATTTATATAGAACTAGTTTTTATAAATAAAGCCCTGGTAAGGATTTTATCTATAGGATATAAGGAATGGTAAACTATTTTCATAATAAATCTAAATAAGGATTTTTGTCAATATATATTTTATTTGTTTAACCATATTAATTCTCTTAGTTATATATTAATATCCAAGTAAGGATTTTGTCTATATTGTATAAGGCACGATAAATTATTATTTTTTATATAGTAACCTAAATAGAAATTTTGGTTATAAGAGTTTTATTTAGAGATTTTTTTCGTAAAACAAACCTAATAAGGATTTGATTGGATACATGTATGGATATATGATTCTTGGTTGATTGTTTTGGGTTATGATAGATTCCTTAGGGACTATAGCTGCAGTAGCACGTGTTTAGGCCTGGATACGATCTTGTTGCCACAGTCTCAGCCAAGATTTGGACGAATAAGGAAAGTATACCTTGCATATTTGATTTACAGTATTTACATGCTTGTATTCCTTATCAATCATTTACTTTGGATATACTGTTATATGATTCACATGCTCTTATATGTATGCTTACATGATTATACATGCTGACACATAGATATTATACACGGATTCGTATTGCATGGCATATAGATGATTCGTTTATGATCTCTATATGTTTACCTGATGATGGATTTTTCTATGTACATGTTGACTGGACTTCTGGACTTATTATTTGTTAGATTTGAAGTTGCTGTAGCTGGTGACTCAGACCACTGCACATGTACCCCTTAGAGAGAGCTTCATTCGTCGAACATTGTACTCGAGTATATTTCATACAGACTAGATAGTCTACCTAGTAGTAGTATTACTGGATCATCTGATTATTTTCTTAATCACTCGTTCATCACCTGGATTAATTGTTTACTACCTTCATATGTTATCTGATGTATTTTATTTTGGCATGTATATTATGTATCTTGCTACGTCCCTCTGAGGACCTGGTTTTCTTCTCGGTTATTGCTGAGAGATGACATAGAAATTTGGAACAATTTCTTCGGGATTCCGGTATCAGTAGATGATGCCTTCTTATTCTATCTTCCGCAGTTATTTTTATTCAAAATTTATAGTATTGTAGATAGTGTTGTGGATGTTATTGTGGATAAATGGTCACATGATTATAATCTTGACAGCTTATACGTATTTGAGTTGAGCTAGAGTCCGTTTGAATGCGTAGCTAGCCATTGCCACGTGGCCTGGTCCTACGTATTTTGGGACTGGGGTGTGACATCGTTGACCACCGGAAGAAGGCACGCGAGATTGAAACAAATCAGCACTCGGTCGTAGCCGAGTACGAAGGTTGATCGAGGAACAGCTGGCGAGGATGGTGGGGGTCAGAGAAGAATTAGGGTTAGGTTTAGGGTTAGGGTTTAATGTGTTGGGGACAATTTTGGTTGCAACTGTGTCCACAGAGCACCAGACAGGACGCAGAAATTGGGGTTTGGATTGAATGTCGGTTGTATGGGTGTGTCTATGTCCTCGGAAAGCCTAGGAGTTAAAGATATTCTCCCGCTAACTCCTAGGCTTTCAGCCACTATTAATATATATTAGTTCTAAAAGTTAAAATTATTTTGGATACAAGCCGAAAGGGTTATTCTGTCAACCGGGCATAAATAGCCCTTAGAGACACGATATTTAATCGTCCCCATGTGGACCTCCACTAGTTGAAAACTGTCCCCTACTGCTAACTAAAGATTTGATAAGGTTAATTAACAAAAATCACTTAAACTATTATTCTAATATTTTAGACTGTCATTTCTATAAATATGACTTGTAAAGATAAATCTTTAGAGCCAAGGCTAAAATTTATTGTATCTTACTTTAAGGAGTGATAGAGTCAGATGGGTTTTGGCTCACTATCCTAAGGTTTATATCAACAATTAGTAAAACCACACACTTGGTAAATATTTATGATGTCACGAAATCTGATTTAGGAAGTAACTAAATCAGTCAAACCAGTTATTCTGTTCTATATTAGAAAGTATATTTTTAAGGATATTCTAGACTATAAATTGTATCATATTAGATACTCTTATGTCATAAAAGATCATTCAAATATATTAGAAAGTATATATTTAAGGATATTCAGACTATAAATTGTATCATATTAGATACTCTTATGTCATAAAAGGTCATTCAAATACAAACTGGATAACTGACTCATATGACATCTAATCCAATTATGGATATATATTTTTGCTCTATGAGGAATTGTCATCTCTTGAGGTTTATGTAACAAATCTATCATAGCTAAGAGTATTATATACTCTGAAATGTTATCTTCTGTCACATTTTATACTGAAGCTGTATGGCTCAAAAATTTTATACTTTATATTATCTTATGTACCTGCCATTTGTTTTAAAATTATGAACAGGTAACTGCAGTTGCGTTTGATGACATTAAAAGAGCCTAAAAGGCAAAAATGTGGTTCATGACTATAAAAGTCATAAAATAGCTTTACAGATCTTTTGATGAAGAGTCTGTTTACTTTTGACGGATAGTTTGTCTAGGAGTTTAATCCTAGTATCATCGAGGGGGATGGGGTTAAGCCCATAACTAAGTTACCAGCAGTGGCAACCCAACCGAGTCTGACTGGTGATCCCAAAAAGTCGGTTCAATGGGTAGGAACAAGCTGGACTTAGGTGACTATTATGGAATACTGACCCTGAGATTAAATTCTTTTAAACTAATGCCCAAGAGGTTGTACGATGTTGTACATAAATATCCCATCCCTATGGTGACAGTGTTACGGTGTGATTTGGTTAGGATGAATTTTAAACTCTTTATAGGTCCAAGCATGATTATGTAGAGTTGACTCCAATCACCAACCCTTTGAGGACTTACCTATATGAGAGGTCATGAAGGCCTATGGGATATGTCGATCCCAGAAAACTATCATGAACATGGAAAAAAATGCACATGGCCAATCAAAAGTGCCACCCCGATAGACCCAAGAACCTCTAGCGTACTATATATATTATTTTCTAAATCTGGTTCAGAAAGTCTGATTCAAGGCATAGTCCATCAAGCACTTCTTCAGATAAAGGCAATAATCACTAAGTGAGATTCAAGGTTGTAGCCTATCTCACCTATGCATAGTATTCACTTGCCCAAATATTCTTTTTTCTTTTCTTCTTTCTGTTTCGGAACTTGATTTTTTGAAGGGGGTATTGTTGTATATTGTTGTTACTCTTGAGAAAAAAATCAAAGTCCTTTAAATTCCCATTCATTGGCCATATATTTTGCCAATGGTAAATTTTCTTTATGGTTGGTAATGGCTTGCTTATTAGCCCTTTGAATCCTATTAATGGCCAACCTCTATAGTGATTCATAACGGCTGATGTATTGACCTATTAAATAATTTTTAAATAGACTTTTAATTGTTGGTTTTGGGGGTGCCTATATATTCACACATCTCTCTTTCTTATAGAGGTACAATGGATTGCAAGCTCTTGACCAACACCTATCTTATTTCCTCCACTTATAGGCCCCTCAAAAGTCATCAACCATGTCTAACCATTCTTAAAAACCACATCTCCAAATCTTTCATTTTAATTCTCTATTGGGCAAAGCTAAGTTAGGGTCTTTCTTCCAGAACTGTGTGCAGCGACGGGAAGCGTGCAGCGACGGGAAGCCGGTAGTAAGGAAGTTTTACCTCTAGGAGGATTCGAGACAAGGTCTGCACATAGACCTCAAATAACCTCTTAGGGCAATGCTACGTGCTTGACTTTCCCATAGTCCGGTAACTCTAACCTTTTTATTATTTTGTTGTTCTATTTTTTAATGATGATAATGAATTATTTTTTTCCAATACATAGAACTTCTTCCTCTTCAACAATAATTCAGTATTTCTCTAGTTTCTAATTTGGTAGAAGTGTCACTAAACTTGAAACTCAACAATGATGTCATGATTCTCCCAAAAATTTAAGAACTCAAAACCTGCTCAGTAAAGTAGGTAATAACTCATCGCTAAGTGGACATCATCATATGGTGGACTTTACAATAAAGTTTCCAAAACAGAGGGAAATTAGCATATAAATAAGAAGGAAAGGAAGAAATATTCAGTAATCTAAAGAGAAACCAAAAGCAAATTATGGAACAACAATAAGTTACCAAATATGCAGCTGTATAAATTTTAAAAATAATAATATTGAAATGGACAGTTGAGAGCTATTTATCTTTAATTTTGTTCAAGAGAGAGGTCTAGTGTAGCAACTAGACATGTAAATGGGTCGAACGGGTATGGTGTAGTAGCTAGACCTGTTAAGTGGGTCGTGCCTGCACGAACCGAACGAAAGTATACCATGTCGTGGGTCACATGTCATATTATAATGAGATTTTCTATCCTTAAGTCCAATCTGATTCGCTACAGTGTATGGGCCTGATAGGAACTCGTTGCATCGAACTTCTTAAAATGAACTCAACTTTAAAGTTAGAATATGCCTTTCCACCAAACAAATACTTAAAAATAGACGACGATTTAGCCTTCTTACTTCATCGTTCTGACTGTGTGAGCTAACTCTTTGACCTCTATCTTTAGTCTTCTATCTTGTGCATTGGGAGGACACTAATGGCTCTTCATAGACGGACATCCAGGATACTCACGACATACGATGGAAACGGATCAACATAAGTCGAGCACTAAGCATGCTCCTTATCTCTGATAAAGGATTCCTCATCGGTCATTGAATATAGAATTCTTGATGGTAGTTGATTGCAATAGTGAATATAGCTCAAATTCATAAAATAAGAGACAAAAAGGAACATACAGGGGAGTAGCTAGCTCGTCCGAGAGCCGCGTCTGCACCTCCTAAAATTTTGATTTTATATATATATATATATATATATATATATATATATATATATATATATATATATATTTATATATATATGGGCCGGATCAAAAGATCCGCCCCCGGAGCCACGTGGGAGCCCCCCTCCTGTACCGCTGGATCGAGCGAGCCACATAGGGCCCGCGTGCATGCCCGCTCGATCCAGCAGTCGAGGGCGACGGGGCTCCCGCGGGGCTTCCGATCCGCTCGTATATATGGGCAAGTTTAATGTTATGCTTTACAACAGCGAGATGGTGGGTGGCTGTCGGATTCCTGACACCATCATCCAGAATTTTCATAATTGTCTTCTGTGATCGAAATTGCAGCCTCTTGCTCGGTCTGGCCATATCTGGACCTGGAATAATAAGGCCTTGAGAAGGAGAGTGGCTTGTCGTCTTGACAGGGCCGTAGAAAATAGTAGGTGATGGCATTTTTTTGTCGGTTGTTGCTGAGGGTCTGATGGCAGGTACTAGTGATCACTGTCCCATTCAGATCAACCTCCTACAATCGGATATGGGCAAAGCTCGTCCTTTCAAATACAACATCAAGTGGCCATTAGTAGCTGGATATCGAGACACGGTGGCCCAAGGACTTGCTAGGCAGACCTACAGGAACAAGCAGTACCGACTAGCCCAAACCTTGAAGAGAGTTAAAGAAGAGCTGAAGATTTGGAACAAATATACCCTTTCCCGCCCTGGGTCAGAAGGGGAAATAACTTTAGGAGTTACAATATTCCTTTCAGTCTGACATACTTATTAAAGATATTGCGAGACGAGAGCGGTGATGATGGAAGACAATCCCAAGACCATGTTGGACTTGGAAGATATATGCAGACGTCCTGCGTTGCATTTGATAAAGGAAGGCAATGGGAAGGATAAGCAGTCTAAGGCAATTTTCTCTCTAGATAGGGAGGATAAAGGAAGACTTTGTAGGTGGATTCAGGGCCTAAAATTTTCTGACGGGTACGTGTCGAATTTAAGAAGATACGTCGACCCGAAGAAGAACAAACTGACATGTATGAAGAGACACGACTGTCATGTATTTATGGAGAGGTTAATTTTGATCGCATTTCAGGAATTATTACCGTCGGTCGTTTGGGATCCGTTGATAGAGCTGAGTATATTCTTCAGAGATCTTTTTTCTACTAAGTTGCTTGTCGATCGTCTAGAAAAGCAAAAGAAGGATATTGCGGTAACACTGTGCAAGCTTGAGCCGGTATTCCCTCCTGAGTTCTTCGACTCCATGGAGCATTTGCCAATTCATCTTTCCTACGAAGCACGTATTGGTGGGCCGTCGATTATCGGTGGATGTACCCGTTTGAGCAGCATTTGAACCATCTAAAGAGAAAGGTGAAAAACAAGGCTCGGGTCGAGGGTTCTATTTGTGAAGCCTATATTCTTGAGGAGATTACAAACTTTCGCTCGATGTATTTCAAGCCACATGTTACTACTAATAGAAAAAGAGCTCCAAGAAACGACGAAGGATATCTTGAATCTAATGATGCAATACTGAAAGTCTTCAATGCTTTCGGAAAGCCTTTGGGGGAAATGAAGAAAATATATCTGAATGACGAGGAACTAAGGGCTACTCAGTTATATATATTACTCAACTGCGATGAGGATGAAGTGGAGAAGCTTGAGGGATAAGTAAATAATACATCCACATTTACGTCATCTATGCATGTAATAGTATCCAATATTACTATTGCACTAATTGGCCAATGTGTTGTTATTTTTAGCACATTTAATGATGAGGTGAGGTCGAGTAGACAGTATATAACGGATGAAAAACTAGAATGGGAAATGAGACATCACTTTTCTTCATAGTTGAGTGCATATGTAAGATGCTCAGTAATTAGTTTTTGTATATGCATTTTACACAGTAATTAACAGAACGATGAATTTAATTTCTTATCTTATAGTATTTAGGTCGATCGTCCGGACACAACACTAGAGAATGAGTCTATTAGAACTCTAGCCAAGGGGCCAATTTATTCCGTCAAAATCTGGCCAAGCTATTGTGTGAATGGGTTTAGGTTCAAGTCAACAAATGCTCCGATCAGAGATAGCTTTTCGGATCTTGATTCGACCAAAAATAGTTATTTGTGTATCAGATCTACAACTACAAAGATGTCAATCCGGGCAATAATTTCTATGGTATCTTACGGAAGATTATGGAGTTGACATATAACTACGGCATAGAGTCGGTCAAGATCGTGTTGTTCAAGTATGATTGGTTCGATCCTATCCAAGATCAAGGTTGGAAAATTAACAAGCATGGTCATGTGAATATTAACTACCGGCGTCGATATCAAGGATATGAACCATTTGTCCTAGCAAGTCATCCTCAACTCTTTACTTTACTACTTATCCTATACGAGGAACAACTAGGTTGGACTGGTGGACAGTATACAAGACTAAAGCCAAAAATACCTACGATATTGACGAAATAGCTTATCAGAAGGATGAGCTACCCATCGTAACAAATACAGTTGACGTGGACACAACGGAAGTTCCACATTACATGTCTAATCGTGTAGAAGAGGTAGAAGTATCTGAAGAGGAAAACGAAGTAGATGAAAGCGAAGATGAGGAGGAAGAGGAAGATGAGGACACGGAGAACGAAGAAGATGAATTTTCAGAAGATGATTGAAAAGAAAATAAAATAAAATATGTTTAACCACTTATTAATATCCATGCAACAATTATTTAGACTTGTGAAATATACTATCATTTTATTCAACCACTAATTAATCTCTATGCTTCCATCAATCTTACCAGATGGCACCCATGACCCGAGTACGTCGATTGGGAGAGGCACAGATGGCTGCTGAGGAGGTAGTGGTACCTTCTATTGCTGAGGAGGAAGTGCTTCCTCCTGCTACTGAGGAGGTGATACCTAAAGCAGAGATCAAGGTTAAGGAAGAAGTGAAGGAGGAAGTGATTCCTAAAGCCGAGATCGCTGTGAAGAAGGAGGTGGCACCAGAAGGCAGTTGTACCGGGAGTTCCAGTCATCCAGCTCCTATAGATATTGATCTTGCTGGCGTGGAGGAGTCTTATGCGCGCTGGCTGAAGGAGTTCTATCTGCCCCAACGTAGAGGGTAAATATATATGATATGACTTTTGACCGGATTTGTTTCCGGTAGACTTATTTAGACTTGGACATTTCTGGATCATTCTGGTAGACTTATATGATATGACTTATGTAGACTTAGATATTTCTGGATGTTTTTGGATGTTTTTGGATGTTTTTTAGACATAGATGTTTTGGGATGCTATTATCTAGACATGGATGTTTCTGTGATATGTTAAATGCATGGTTATTATCTACAAATTCAATAGAGGGTTGCTCCGGGTCTATTTTTTTTATAAACTGTGATATGCTAAATGCATGCATATTTTATTGAGAATATGTATTACATTTCTTGTAGATATCTATTTTTTATCAGGTATGACAAGACGAAAAGGATCGTACCTCGGTGGATCCCGTACCGGTAAAGGTTCTACCGGTAGAGGAGCATCCCGTGGCGGTAGAGGTTCTACCGGTGGACAGAGTGGTACTCTAGATGATGATCCTCGTCTCCTAGTACTCCGGTGTACCAACCACTCAGAACTTCGAGTGGACGGCAGTACATGGCAGTAGGTCGCACCTACGCCGACTCTATATGATCCGAGCGATCCCCCATGCGTCCCTCCGGACGAGACGAAGATGGAGATTTGGTCCAACAGGCCTACAAAGTAAGTTAATTAGTTAATATTTATCACTACCAGAATAAGTTGTTTTAGCGACGCCCAAAGACGTCGCTAAAACGATAAATTATGTCGCTAAAAATATTTACCGATGCAATTACCGACGTTTTGGACTTGTCGCGGAAACGTAAGTCGCTGATCTTTAAAACGTCGTCGAACGTCGCAAATACCGACGTTCACCGACGTAATCATACGTCGGTATATCCTGGGATACTACCGACGTCTACCGTCGTTTCGTCGGTGTATTAGCGACGTGTTGAAAGTCGCTACATATCGGTAAAATCCTGGGAACTTACCGACGTTTACCGTCGTTTAGTCGGTGGATTGGCGATGACTATTATGTCACTAAATGTCAGTAATTCGTAGGATTATTACCGACGTTCACCGAAGTTTACCGATGGTCTCCGACGTATAAGGACGTCGGTAAACGTCGGTACCTGGAAAATTTTGCAGATTTACCGACGTTTACCGACGCAAACGTACGTCGGTGGGCGTCGGTAAACGTCGGTAAACGTCGATAAATCTGCAAAAAAAATAAATAAAAAAATACAGAATATCCTTTTCTCCCTGCAGTTTAAAAAGATAACCATAAAGACACAGTATAACAGATATCATTTTCTCCCTGGGTTCGCCGACCCCTTCGGTGGAACACTCAACATCGGTAAACATAAACCACAGAAGCACATTAACATCCAATTAAAACGAATAATAACATAAACAACAGTATAACACAATGTAGCAGGCAACAAATAGAATGGGATCCAACAAATAGAATAGGATCCAATAAATAGAATAGGCACAACCAACAAGTATCCAAATAACCAAGTCTACACCAAATAATAAAGTCTACAACCAAATAACCAAAGTCTACACACAACCAACAAATAGAATAGGATCCAACAAATAGGACCCAAACATCCAAGTCTACACAACCAACAAATATCCAAGTCACAAACAAACACAAACAAACAGTCCTAACTAGGACTACTAGGGATCTGGTGCAGGAGGAGCACCGCCGCGACGAAGGGATAAGAACAACTCATACTCCTCAAGTGAAATCGATACCGATGGAGCAGGCAATGATGTCGGTGGAGTCGGTGTCGATGAAGAAGGCGGTAGAGGCGGCGGAGTCGACGACGATAAAGGCGCACCCGGAGGACCAGCACGCTCTAACGCTGTAAGTCGCTGGTTGTATGAATCCATGGTAGATAACAGTCTATCACTGCTCTGGACCATCGAATCCGTCACCAATCTCAGCCTATCGGTCATGGTCACCTGTGCTGTCTGCAGCTCCGTCACCGTGCGCTCTAACCCTCCAACCATGCGCTCTGTCTTCTCAGTCGTCTCCATGAGCTCCATAATGCCGCAGTCGAGTGCATCCAATCGTGCTAGCAGCACAGGATCGTCCGTAGGGTGCTGAGACTGCTCATCGATCCGTCGTAGCAGGTCGTCACGGAGAGACTCCATCATCTGGTGGACTCGGGCAGACTCCTGGGACGGCTGTAGACCATGCACACTAGCAGGAGATGTCCTAGAGGACTGGGTCGCAACTAGGGCGCCATAGGATCCCGTACCGTAGTATGTACCCCTACGGAGTCTACCAGTGGCGGTCATCTACAGCTCGTCCGTCGATGGAGCTTGAGTGGGCTGCGAGGAAGTACCGGCCTCTCCTGCATTAGGTGCACTAGCAGCCGCCCATTCCCGCAGCCTCTGATACTCGGCCTAGAAAGTATGGATAGTACTCTATAATTTCTAATTTCTAATTAATGTACTTATTATTACTAACTACATGAATATTTATTTGCATCATATTTACTAAGTTATATTAAAATTGACACAAAGTATTAAATTAAGATAACGTATTGTAATACTTACATAGGTCTGCTCGGCCCTCTCGTCAATAAGGTCTTCGCCCTTCCGATGGGTGGCCAGGAAGATGGTCACCATGTCGGCGTTACCGACCTTTCTTACATGTAATTAAATATATTATCTTAGTAATAATTTATCGGTTTTGTATTAAAATAATATTTCTAAAAAAGAAAGACATACCAGGCGACGAAAATGTTTCGTCATCGGAATCGACCCACCGCACCACTTCGAGGCATGTTGCTTAGCCGCCTTGGCCTTCTCCGACTTCCCCTTGTACCTTGGCTCGTCGAATCGAGCCTTCATCGCATTCTACTGATCAGGGGTGATCCAACCTTGGATCGGCTTTTCGGCACGATCACGATCCTTTTGATCATTAATAGTGTGTGGATCAGCTTGGCAGCGACGGCAGGAAACATCCCATCGATAAGTTCGGCCCGGTGCGATGGATAGAAAAACATATCCTAGAAGAGCGCAAACTAAATATTTATCAGTTATATATAATATGAATTAATTATATGATTCATATTAAAAGAAAATCTATTTTAACCTTGAAGCGCGTAAACCAGTAGTTCTTACTTTCGTCTGGAGCATCAGAGTAGTTAATCCAAGGACCACCATAATTATGCCTCAGCATGTGGCCTAGGCGTCTCTGTACCTCTGGGGGACAATATCTATACAAACTTATTATATTCATGAAAAAAGTTAATTTATGATAAAAACAAAAAAAAATTATAAACCAAAACACCTACTTTGTACCGTCGGCCCAGATCTCCGTCCTCCTCTCCTCCGGAGGTGCGCATGCATCATCTGCATAACGCTGGTCGACCGTCGGTGCAGCCTCCGCCATCTGCTCATCCGTCTCCATCGTCGTATCAGCAGCAGGAACGCTAGACGAACGAGCACTCTCAATAGGCCTGGAACTACTCGTCCCAGGAGATATGCCATGTGACGTCGTTCCAGCAAGCCCAGCTACTATCCGATATGGAGGAGTAATCGGCGACGAGGATCCAGAGCCGGTACCATTAGGAGGTACCAAAGGAAAGCCCCGTCCTCTAACAGTACCTGTAGGAAGTACCGGAGGATCATGACCTCGTCGTCCCCCTTTTCGGAACGATCCGCGACGACCTGCTATACCTAATAACAGCATATGATAATACAACAAATAATAGAGACTAGAAATATGAAAGTACAATAAAGACAAGATAATAACCAAGACAACATATGATGATACATTCTACAATAATCATCTAAGTCCAGATAATATATTCTAGAAGAAACATCTAAGTTCAGATAAGTATATCTTTCTCAATCATCTTCAGAATAATCATCTTGTTCGTCTTCCTCGACCTCATCTTCCTCTTCCTCCTCATCTTCACTTTCATCTTCGCCTTCGTCGGCTTCGTCTTCCTCTTCGAATAATTCTACATCTTCTATATTATGTGTCATGTAATGCGTAACTTTCGTAGAGTCCACATCGACAATATTGGTTACAAGAGGTAGCTCGTCCTCCTGGTAAGATTTTTTGTCAACATCAAAAGTATCTCTAGCTTTAGTCTTACATACTGCCCACCAGTCAGACTTCGTTTCTCCCCATCTCGGATAAGCTTTAAAGTACACGAGCTGAGCCTGAGTTGCTAGGACAAATGGTTCGTAGCCTTGATATCTACGCTTGTAGTTTATATCCACAAGATCATGCTTGTCAATTTTCCAACCTTGATTTTCAATCGGATCAAACCATTCACACTTGAACAACACGATCTTTGCAGGTTCTCTGCCATTATTATATGAAAACTCCACAATCTCTCGCAAGATGCCAAAGAAATCATTTTCTGGATCGACGTCTTTGTAGTTTGAAGACTTGATACACAAACAACTGTTTTTCGTGGAATCAAGATCCAGGAAGCTGTCTCTGATCGGAGCATTTGTCGACTTGAACCAAAAGCCATTGACACAGTAACTTGGCCATATTTTAACAAAAGTAATTGGTCCCTTGGCAAGAGTTCTAATTAATTTAATCTCGGGTGAAATTGGACGATCGACCTGAATATCAAAGAAGGGATAATAAGTTATTTATTGCACAGTTGCATTAGAAGAGGCCAGTAATTACCGAGCTACTTACATATTCGCTCAACCAAGAAGGAAAATGACGTCTCATTTCTTGTTCTAATGCTTCATCTGTTAGGTAGGGTCTAACCAGCCTCAACTCATCATTATATGTGCTGGAAAACAACGAAGCAACCGCCGATTAGTACAATAATATTAGCTTATACTATTACATTGAGATGACGTAAACTCATCATTCCTTACTTACCCCTCTAGCTTCTCCACTTCATCCTCGTCGCAATTGAGTAATACATACAATTGAGCAGCCCTTAGCTCTTCGTCATTCAAATATCTCTTCTTCATTTTTCCCCGAAGGCTTTTCGGACGCATTGAATACTTTCAGTATTCCATCATTAAATTCTTGATATCCGTCGTCGTTTCTCGGAGCCCTTTTTCTATTCATAGCAACATGAGGTTTGAAATAGGAGGAGCAGAAATTTGTAATCTCCTCGAGAATATAGGCTTCACAAATAGAACCCTCGACTCGAGCCTTATTTTTCACCTTTCTTTTTAGGTGATTCAAATATCGCTCGAACGGGTACATCCATCGATATTCGACGGAACCACCAACACGTGCCCCATAGAAAAGATGAATCGACAAATGCTCCATAGAGTCGAAGAATCCAGGAGGGAATACCCTCTCTGGCTTGCACAGTGTTACCGCAATATCCTTCTCTTACTTTTCTAGACGATCAACGAGCAATTTCTTAGAACAAAGGTCCCTGAAGAATATGCTAAGCTCCGTCAATGGATCCCAAACTGCCTGCGGTAAAAATTTCTGAAATACAATCGGAATTAACCGCTCCATGAATATGTGACAATTATGGCTCTTCATACATGTCAGTTTGTTCTCCTTGAGGTCGACGCATCTTCTCAAGTTCGAAACATACCCATCTGGAAATTTCAGACCTTGAATCCACCTACAAAGCCTCACTTTATCCTCCTTCTCCAGTGAGAAAATTGCCTTAGGTTGCTTCAACTTCCCATTCCCGTCCTCTATCAAATGTAATACAGGACGTCTACATATTTCTTCCAAGTCCAATCTAGCCTTTGGATTGTCTTTCGTCTTCCCCTTTACGTCCATTACAGTATTAATTATGTTATCAAACACATTTTTCTCGATATGCATGACATCAAGGTTATGTCTAATCAGATTGGTGCTCCAATATGGAAGATCCCAGAATATACTCCTCTTCATCCAGTTATGAGTGCGACCAAATCCGTCACACTTGTAGCCCGTAGCAGGCTGCTCAATAGCTCTTGGTAAATCGTCTACCTCTTTCCATATCATGTATCCGGGCCACCTTGGCGGGGGATTAGCCTTCTCCACAACGCCAGCACGAAAAGCATTCATGTTCCTCCGGTACGGATGATCCTTCGGCAGGAATTGTCGATGACAATCGAAGAAGCACGGTTTGCCTCCGTGTTTCAAACGGAAAGCCTTAGTGCTGTCCATGCAATACGGACATGAAAGACGACCATGCGTGCTCCATCCAGATAACATTCCATAGGCCAAAAAGTCGTTGATGGTCCACATAAGTGCTGCCCGCATCTGGAAATTTTATTTTCTAGATACATCGTACGTGTTGGAACCTACTTCCTACAAATGATTCAACTCATCAATCAATGGCTGTAAATACACATCGATGTTCCTTTTCAGATTGTTCGGACCTGGGATAATAACGGTGAGGAACATATACAGAGTCTTCATGCACATCCAAGGCGGTAGATTGTACGGGGTGACGATCATAGGCCAACACGAATACTGGGATCCCGAAAGTCCGAATATGGTAAAAACCGTCGGAGCAGAGACCCAATCTGACATTACGTGGATCAAAAGCAAAATCTGGATACTCTCGATCAAAGTGCTTCCATGCTTCTCCATCAGATGGGTGATCCAACACTCCTTCGGTATGTTCCCGCTTATGCCAACTCATGTTTTATGCAGTTTCCTTCACCATAAACAACCGCTGCAACCGCGGCATCAACGGCAAGTAATGCATCGAAGAGGTAGGCTTCCTGGCACTGACAGACTTTTCTCTACCACATGCCTTGTAGCGATCGACACCACAAAATCTGCAGGCATCTTCATCCTTGTCGTCTTTATAGTACAACATGCACCCGTTGCGACATGTATCGATTTTTTTGTATCCCATCCAGAGCGATCTAACCATCCTCTTAGACCGGTAGAAGTCTTTAGGCAACTTCGCACCCTCAGGCAATATTTCTATAAGCAACTCTATAAGACGGTTGTAGCAATCTTGCGACATGTTAAAATTGGACTTGATGCTCAACAATCTTGTAACCACCTCCAACGGTGAATGATCCTCACAACCAGGATATAATGGAGTCCTTGCATTCTCCAGCAACTCCATGAACTATGCAGCATCGGGGTTCGGTGCCTCCTCAGGTGCATCATGATCATCCGGATCGAAACTAGGTCCGGCTGCGTCAAAAATCATGTTCACCAACCCATCGTCGTAAGGAGCGTTGTTGTGGACATCCACATAAGGCTCGTACTCCGATGCTAAAGACACAAGTTCTCCGTGCTCGCTCCACTGATAGTAATTCGGCGTAAAATCCTTCGAGTATAAATGATACGTGACATCCACTTCTGGATGATATTTCAAGTTGCGACATCTCACACACGGACACTTAATTTTGGTACCGTCCATGTACTGAGGGAACCCTTGGCAAACTGCAAGAACTGGTGTACACCCTCTATGAATTCATCCCGTACACCGCACATGTCATCAGGATGACGGTTGCACATCTACGAACGATTTTGCAGATAGTAATTCAGCTCCATATCCATTTGAGGATAATTCTGTAAGATAGATACAAGCACATCGTTGAAACACTTGTGAAAGTAATAGCATTTGAGGATATTCCTATTAGTATCGATATCGAAATCGGTATCACACCAATAAGGTAAGGAAATATATACTTGAAATGCCCTTACTGCCTACTGCAGGGGACCATTTGAGGATATTCCTATTAGTATCGATATCAAAATTGGTATCACACCATTCCTATGAGTGTCGATATTGAAATCGGTATCAGACCATTCCTATGAGTATCGATATCGAAATCAGCATCACACCATTCCTATGAGTATCGATGTTGAAATCGGTCATATCGACCATTCCTATGAGTATCGATATCAAAATCGGTATCAGACCATTCCTATGAGCATCGATATCGAAATCGGTAACATACCATTCCTATGAGTATCGATATCGAAATCGGTAATATCGACCATTCCTATGAATTATATGTTAGATTAATAGTCCAAGTCTAATGTATCGTGTCCAAGTCCAATGTGCTCGTGTCCAAGTCCAATATGCTCGTATACAATTTCTCGGATCATTTGTGTTTGTTTACTTCCTTGCTTAATTCATAAGATGTATGTTATTAACATTTCAGATATATTTCACTTTGGTTAAGATATCGAATATCCATAATCATGACTATGATGACCGAACTTTAATCATGAAGGAAGAAGGATAACTAACTCGATTTAGAAAGAATTAGTACAAAGTTGGACAAGGCTCTTCTCTTAGAGAAACATAACTACATATGAGACTTTCAAAAGGGAAATCCTTTTCAAGTGTTTCCAAAATCTCAAGTTGGGAACAGTACTTAAATACATGTTTCTCTCAGTTTAGTTTTCTCTAAAAAAATAATTTGTTTTCTTTCTAGTTCAATTCATCTCAGTCTTAGTATGTATGTTCTTTCTTAAGAATTTCAGATATATATTCACTATGGTTAACTAAAATATTCAGGTATCCTCAATTTGGGATATCATTTCTAATCATGTATATTGGAAAAGGAAAGTGATTACTTTCCTATGTTTGGATGCCAAAGAAATTGAGGAGGAAAGGAAAATGATTCCCAATGGAAGAAAAATTATGGAGGAAAGTGATTACATCCATCCCAATAGATTTAATATATATTGTTTAAATATTATTTAGATATTAAATCCCAGATTTCTATTGGTTTAGAGATGTGTTTTTCTATGTATCATAATGTATCATATTATTTAACTATATGTATATATGTATGTATATATCAATGGTTATATATATGTTATTCTATATATATATATATATATATATATATATATATATATATATATATATATATATATATATAAATAAAAAAAAAATATATATATATATATATATATATATATATATATATATATATATATATATATATATATATATATATTTTGTGGCTTATATATATGTATATATATGTGATATTATGTGTGTTTACATTTGTGTTCATGTTGGGTGAGAGTTCGGCTAATGGGGTGGTGAATTAGAGTTGGAATTGGTTGATATTGTGAGTGTATGTGTTGTTAGAGAGGGAGGATTGAGAGTGTGGGGTTTTGGTTTAGTGTAGTGTGTATATATATAGAGTTAGAGAGAGTGAGGGATTATAGGGAGTGACTGATGGAGTGAAAAGGGGGGACTTCACTGCTGTGAACAGCAGCATTGGAGTATATCAGTCCCCACCCAGGGGACTGATCTCTGGAGACTCAACAGTCCCCAAAGGGGACTGTTATTTAGTAGCACCAGTAGCAGTAACTTACTGCTATTTAATAGCAGTGGGGGGCAGGGGATCAACCATATCAGCCATATCAACCCATTTAACACCCCCATTCCAGTCCAAGGTTGACAGCCAACTAGTCCCCCATTTAGCAGCCTATAAGTACTCCAAAACCAGTCCATAATACCTGTCCTTAGCTGCCCCATAGCAGTCCATATAACCCCCAAACCTGTCCTATATTCAGCCTTTATGACAGCCCATAGACTGTCCCATAATAGTCCTTAATAGGCCCCTTAAACCTGTCCCATTTTAGTCCCTATAACTCAGCTATTTGCTGTCACAAACTACCCCATAGCACCCCTAAACCAGTCCCTAACTAGCCTATATTATATATGTTACAAAATGACATGACTGCTCAAAGAGAATTAGCACATATATTATATATGTTCGTGTCGTATTCGTGGCTGTGTCATGTCCATGTCAAATGGCTACTAGAGATATTGGGTTAGGGTTTACCTGAGCTTTGGGGCTGATAGAGGAAGGGGGTGGCCGAGAGGAGGAGGAGAAGGAGCTCACGGTGGAGGAGCTCCACGGCACGTGTAGGCGGTTGGAGGAGGAGGAACTCGGTGGAGGAGCTCGGTTGGAGGAGGAGGGGATCTTAGGATGGCCGAGTAGGAGGAGGAGGAGGAGGAGAAGCTCGCGGTGGAGGAGAATGAGGGGTCGGTGGAGGAGCTCGAAGAGGAGGAGGAGCACGCAGCAACGAGGAGAAGGAGGAGAGGCCGGTCGACAGAGGAGGAGTAGGAGGAGGAGGTCGGTGGAAGAGAAGGAGCGGTGGAGGAAGAGGAGGAGCTCGAAGAGGCGGTGGAGGAGGAGGCTGGGCGACGGCGGAGAATGGGGGGAAAACAAATTTTTTGGGAAATTTTTGTGTGAGAATGGGGGGAAAGGAAAACCCGATCGGGTTAATGGAAAAGATTTACCGACGTCAGTGAAAGATGTCGCTGAACGTCGCTATATTCTAAAATATAGCGACGTCGTATTCTAGTATCGCAAAAACGTCGCTAATAGTAAAACAATAGCGACGTTTACCGACTTTTGGGCGACGTAAAATTTTGTTATAAAAAAATTAGTCGCAATACGTCGCTGAACGTCGGTAGTAGTGACGTCCAGCGACGTAAAAATTATACGTCGCTAAATTGCCAAATAATAGCGACGTTTTTATTAAGCGTCGCTAAACTCGTCGCTGATATGACTTATTTTGGTAGTGTATTTATACTTATATCTATATATTCATGAATTTAATTATCATTGTGTTGATATCGTCCCTCGTCAGTTTAGAGGATATTGGAACTATTTCTGAGGTCCAACTACGGGGGCCCTTGGATCAACTACTCGGATGCCTCATACGAGAGGAAGGCATTCTGGTTTACCCACTTCAAGGTAACTAAAGTATATTGCTTTTAGTACAAATCATCTTTTATATATGTATATTATATAACTAACTAATTTATTTCTTGTAGAAAATATATTTTTATCCACCATACCGGGCTGAGATGATCGATAAGCAATTTCCTGCCGTTGTCGCCAAGTTGATCCGGGATGCGATCGACGACCAAAAGGCTCGAGACCGCTCCAGAAAACCGATCCAAGGTTGGATCACGCCCGAGCAGTGGACTGTGATGAAGTCTAGATTCGACGCTCCTAGGTACAAGGAACGGTCTGAGAAGGCGAAGGCGGCTAGGACGAAGACAAGAAAGTGGTGTGGTGGCTCGATTCCCATGACAGAATATTTTCGTCATCTGGTATGTGTTTTACTGTAATATATTATTTTAATGAAAGTAGGAATAAAATGTTTAATTTCAATGACAAACAAATTATTATAACAGATAAAGATGGATGAGGACGGCAACATGGTGACCGTCTTCCTAGCCATCCATCGGAATGACAGAAAGCTCATCGATGATCGGGCCACGCAGAGCTATGTAAGTATTACTTTACGTGTCACTAACTTTAGTATAACTTAAGAAATATGTAATATATATCCATAGACGTGGAACAACTAGGTTGGTAGTAAATATTATGCTTATCGAGATACGTACTTTTCTAGGATAAGTATCGTAAGCTAGAGCGTGAGATGACTAGTACATCTGAAGATGGAGGGGCTGGTACTTCCTCGCAACCCCCTCCGGCTCGGACGTTGGACGAGCTCTGGACGACCGTCATTAGTGGTCTTCAGAGGGATACGTACTACGGTACGGGATCCTACGGTGCACTTGTGGCGACGAAGTCATCCAGGGCCCCCTCTGCCAGTACGTATTCCGCACAGCCCTCACAAGAGTCCGCCCGAGTGGAGGAACTCTGTCACCAGCTTATTGAGCTATGGAACGAGCTGTTGCGGAGGATTGCATAGCATCAGACGGACGATGCGGCGCTCACCGCACGATTTGATATGCTCGAGCGCACCATTAGGGATACGGGTGAAAGGACGGATTGTGCCATTCAGACGGTGTAGGAGAGGGCAGATCTTGTCGTCCACGCATTGCAGGGGTCGCAGGTGGCCATTGGCGATCAGGTTTTGAGGTTGGCAGCTCTTATGGATTACACCAACTCCAGACTGCTAGCAATGGAGCAGACACTTCCTGGTCGTGCGTCGGCATCCACACCGACTATAGCGGTTCCACTGTCTCCTCTTTTTTCTACTGATGAGTCATCACCGGTGATGCTAACCCCGAAGCAGTATAGGTTCATGGTGTCCCAGATGCAGCGACTGCCTCCTCCTCCTCCTGACCAGACATAGTCCTTTATTAGCTTATTTTCATTTATTATGTTGCTGACCCATTATTGGGTCTTTATGTATTTATTTTATACATTTAGTGGCAGTTTGTGTTATATTAAACATTATCGGACAAATATTTTTTATAGCCATTTGGTAATGGATTTGTATCCACCCGGCTATTTCCTGTCTTTCTGGTCATTGGATTCTATTTATTTGATTATTGGTAGTGCATTTTTATCATTTGTCTCTATATTGGTTTACCGGTGTTGAGTATTCCATCGAAGGGGTTGGCGAACCCAGGGAATTCTACAGAGGGTTGCTCTGGGTCTATTATTTACAAACTGTCATTTTAAATGCAGGTACAATGTTATATAACATAACTGTCATTGATATAAAAAGCATACAGATTCCTTATTTTTTTAGAATTTAACGACGTTTAGTGACGCTTAGCGACGTCAGCCTACGTCGCTAAGGTGTATCAGAATGTCGCGAACCTGAAAAACGAACGTCGCAGAACGTCGCTAAGGTGTATCAGAACGTCGCTACTATGTTGACGTGGCAAATTGGACATGTCAGCAACATAAGTAACACAACGTCGCTAATAACGTCGCTACGTACGTATCATGACGTTGCTAGCCTGTATCGGGGATGTCGCTGATTATCGTAAGACGTCGCTAAAAAAGTGACATGGCAAACCCAAATTGTCAGATTTAACGTCACTAAACGTTTTGGATTGTGTCGCTAAAGGTTGAACTGCCAGCGACAATTAGCAACGAATTATAACGTCGCTAATTAGCAACGTCATGTCGGCAAACATCGCTAGTAGGATAAAATGCTAGCGATGTTATGCGTCGCAGACAGACGTCGCTATAACGACGAACAGCGACATATTCTTTGTTAGCGACCATGTATTATGCGACTAAGAACATACGTCGGTAAAAAGAGTTAGCGACTTTTTTTGATGTTTAGCGACGTCTTCTTCCGACGTTAAACTGACTTATTCTGGTAGTGTCATCCACGCGAGACACAGGCAGTGAAGCCACTAGTTTTGTAGAACATGAAGTCAAAGTCCAATCACGGTGTCCAAAGAAATTCCCACGATAGTCTTATGATGGTAGTAGCATGCATCTTCATCTCCTCCAACTTTGCATCCTTTATTGTCTTTAGCTTCTTAGAGCTTCCAAACAAGACTTTGAAAGCCTTGTTGCACCCAGAGATCTTTGACCCTTTTTTGCCATAATCCCAAGTTTCCTTTGTCTTTGAACTTCTTCACCTCGAATCGTTCAAACATTGCCATAGACTTTAGCACCCAGTGCCGATCTTATGAATCTTCAATCGGAACTTTGATACCACTTTGTTGGAAATATCAATGAAATCTATTCTCCAATAAATGTGTCCTTGTTGAACTAATAATCATTGACGAACCCGGTGAAGACTTTTTGCAGAAAAACAAAGACCAAAAAAATTCAAGCTCAGACGTAAGGAATATACGTGAAAAGTCCTAACCATTAAAGAAAACCACCGGAAACACAGCTAAATTAAGGTTTCAAGACTTTAAGATTGCTACAACTTTGCAATCTCCAGAAAAAGAGAAAATGCAAAAACAAGAACCCAAAAATCCTTGGAAATTACATCAAAAAAGAATTAAACTCCTACTTATTCAACTTCTCTATTTCTTCTCTTTGTTTCTCACAACAGATTAGCGGCTAGCCAACACCTATTTTGAGTACAATGATCTATAATACAAGGAAACCTAGACCCCTTTATATAACATATCTTAACTCCATACATAGAAACTAATCATAAGTAAGCATGCCATAAGTTTTCTTATTTGGAAATTCGATATGAACAAAGTTTTGAATACGACTTTTCTCTAATCCTATTAGTAATATAATTACCAAATATGAGCCAAATCCTAACAATGGTTGTTTCCATCCACATAAACTTAAATGAAAATTTCAAGTGAAAGAAAGAGTGACCGGGCAACAATTCATGGAGATGCTTAAGTTACATCCACCCACCATAATTCCTAAAGAGTATTTATCGGGGCACTACAAAAGTTACTCAGGGCTAGCCCAATATCGGGACTAGCCCAGTTTTAGGAACTTTTTCTCAGGGAAGACAAAAAACTTACTAGGGGTTGCCCCCCTCCCCCCCCCACCCAACTAACTTTTACTCTCTCTCTCTCTCTCTTCAAAATCATTTCCTTCCTTCATTCATTTCAAAATACTAAACTTCTTCCTTCTCTACCTCTTCCAACATTCAATCAATTAACCTTGAGATGGCACAAAAAGCTTCTTCACAATCAAGATACAAATCTCCTTCTCCATTTCTTCCTCCACCTTCTCCATCTCTAAATGTTTCTGTTTTCATTTTATTTTCATAAATTTTCCCAATCCTTGTTAATGTCCAAATATTAGTGTAGTAACATAAATAGGTTTATAATGAACTTTAGACCCAAACACCCAATCCTTGTTAATGCCCAAATCCCAAAGCTTCTGAAGTTTCGAACCTGTTTTAGGGTTTCAAACTAAGGAATTCAGTCGACAGTTGCGAGAGGGACGACTCAGGACTGTAGAAATTTTATACAGTCCTACATATTGTCACGACTGTAAAAAAAATTTACAGTCCTGAATATTTATACACTGGTATTTATAAGACTGTCAAAAATTTTGACAGTCCGAAATATATACTCGATTGCCAAAATTTTTGACAGTCCTAAATGAACATCATATTATATTTAGGTTGTCAAAAAAATTGATAGTCCAACATATTGGAAGGACTGTCAAAAACTTTGATAGTCCTATTTGTTTTTTGTTTTTTGTTTTTTTTTGACACTCCTATGTATTTTGTTCTTTTATTTAAAATATTTTTTCATTTTGCAATTGTATATATGGTACAGTTTGAGGGGATGAATGGAAGGGACAATCTCTTGAGGATACCAAACAAATAAGGCTCTTCAGTTGCAATAATGAATATAGCTTCAAGCTTCGGATTGTCGGGGATGGCCGCATCTTTCGCCATCAAATAAATTTTACCGTCATTGGCGCCAAAATTCTCCTTGAGTACACTATTGGGAAGATACTATTATTGTCGCAAAGTATGCAAAAGTGAGTTTATCCATATTTATATCGTGCCTTGGTTACTGGGGATCCATACATCATGATCCCCAATAAACAAGGCACGATAGGAATATCGGTAAACTCTCACTTTTGCATATTTTGCACCAAAAATAATCTCATCTGCAGTGACGACCATAAATTTTATGTTTTTGACAAGTATTACAACAATCACTGCTATAGTTTTTTTCTCATCTTTTGAAGTACCAGAATCTCCATCGCTCGGTGATTACCATGCACTTTGGATTAGGTGGGAAAGTGAAACCGACATGAACTACCCCACCTGATGAATGCGAAAACCCTGAGTAGGTAGTTTTTGTGTTGTGAAACTTTGATATTTGTGTTGTGAAAGTTTGATGTTTGTGTTGTAAAACTTTGATTTTTGGAACTTTGATGTTGGTTGCAATATGCCAAATTGTTGAGATGGGTGTTTGATCTAATGTTAAATTTCTAAATTTTTGAAACTTTAATGAGTACAGTAAAATGTTGGTTTAAGATGAATACATGAATTTCTGCTGCTTCGGATGTTATGAGCAATCATCAATCAGATGGCTGGGCCTAAATTCATCTTCCATGTCAAATTGTCTTCAGCTCAATTTAAGCACTTCCTAATCCTGCAGAATAAGTGATATTGAACTGATGATGGCTTGGAGGCTATGATAGTGATTATGCCTTGATATATTGTTTGGTTCAAAGAAATTAAATTATGGCTCGTCTTATATGAATCTCCTAAATGAACATTATGTTATCTTTAGGACTGTAAAAAAAATTGACAGTCCTACCTATTGAAAGGACTGTCAAAAAAATTTAGAACTATCAAAAAATCTGATAGTCCAAAATACATAATGGACTGTCAAAAATTTTGACAGTCCTAAATGAACATTATATTTTCTTTAAGATTGACAAAACTATTAACAATCCAGTATACTGATAAGATAGTCAAAAATTTTGACAGTCCTATGAAACAAGAAGTTTTGAATTGGACGTTCAACAATTTGACAGTTCTGGTTGTAATCAGGACTGTAGAAAATTTTACAGTCTTGGATGTAGTCAGGACTGTAAAAAAATTTAGTCTTGACTATATCCAAGACTGCCAAAAATTTCTACAGTCCTACTTCATCAGGTCGTGACCGTCGACAGATTTCCAAAGTTTGAAACCCTAAAATGCGTTCGAAATTTCGAAAATCCCTACAAAATGAATCCTAAACCAAATTTTAGTTACTAGAAGATAAAATTTAAACATGAACGTGGATCGAGAACAACTGAAGTTTGGGAGAGGAAGGGGAAGAAGATGGAAAAAAAAAAAAAAAAGACTTTTATACTATGTAGTGGGCAGCCCCTACTCCCTAGCAATACTTTTGAGTGACAAACTTGTAAATAATAAAAAAAAAAAATAGACATCATAACTTTTGTAGTGACTTTATAAATACTCTTCCTAAAGCAGGATTGGAAAGAACTGATTCACAACCGTAATATTCTTGTTGAAGAACTAAGCTGGCCTTGCTGTCAGCTACTATAGACTGATTACACGTTGCAACAAGCATATATATAGCTGCATCAGATTTGAAAAGAAAAAAAAGTCCAATTTTTTCTATAAGCCCAAATTATTTAACACCAACTCGATTGACCAATTCAGAATCTAAGTTGCGTCCTCAAAGAATGGCAAATATCTGTAAGGATACGTCAATTCTTTCTCCTCTTACTTATTAGACATGAACATCATTTTCGTCGATGTTTTCCCCGAGATATTATGCTGAAAGAGGATCTACAACCATGCTGGATTTTTCAGGCTAGTCGCGACAGACTTGACTTGCAAGTGAGGATCTACAACCATGCTGGATTTTTCAGGCTAGTCACGACAGACTTGACTTGCAAGTAGCCCTTCAGGCTGTCGATGCCCTTCTCTCTTCCTTGCCCACTCATCTTATATCCCCCAAACGGAATCGCGGCATCAAACACATAGAAGCAGTTCACCCAAACCGTACCGACCTTCAATGCCCTCATCAAAGCGTTAGCCTTGTCAAGATTGCTCGTAAAAACTCCGGCAGCCAATCCGTAACGAGAAGCGTTCGATCTTCTTATCACCTCATCTAGATCGCTGCCATCATCAAAGATTCAGACAAAGTTCAAAATGGCGGCACAGTTGAATTGCCAAGAAAAGGGAAATTAATGTTCGGTTCGCTATATATGAACTCACTTGAACTTCAAGATGGTTTGGACTGGTCCGAAGATTTCATCCTTTGCGATGACCATGTCATCCTGGGACACGGGTATTAGAGACGATCAAAGTTGGCAAGCATGACAACTAAATGGTGTTGATCAATTAGCGAGACAACTACAATTTACCTTCACATCTGAGAAGACGGTGGGCTGAATGTAGTAACCTTTGCTGCCAAATCTGCCACCGCCGGCGACAAGGGAAGCCCCACTGTTGATGCCGGACTTTATGTACCGAAGGATCTTGTTGAACTGCTCCTCATCAATCTGAAAGTTTCACGAGTGTCGAAAAGAAAAATGGATCACCCTAAAGTTTTTTCAAAATAATTATAAGTAGGTGAGGAAATGGCACCAGAATTATGGAGCAAAGAGCATATGAATAATAAAATTGAACGATGGACTCCTTAAACTTGACTTTAGTATTTCGCCAAACCACACCAAACATATGAACAGAATATGAGAGATCATATTTGGCACCACTCCAGCAACCACATTAGAACTTGCAATTTCGGTATACGTAATTTATAGCTGATGCATTACTGAGCCATCCAACTGGCACGACAAGATGACCTACTAACTGGTTGTTTCTTTCCTAGTTATTATACCCTCTCTATTCATCTTAATCTCATTTCAAAATTCACTGGTAAAGTAAATTCCCTACATTCACTGGCTAGCCCGTTTTGAGTCGCTCCAGATTGTTCCTTTCCATCTATGTTTTGAAAATTGTAGCTGCAACCATAACAAGTATAACCCACTCCATTTCCTTTCTGGTGGGCAGGTCTAAACCAAAACCAGATCTCCCGCATCTTCTTCACTGGTAAAAGTATAGATCAACGTCCCGGGCTACCAAATGTACAAAATATTTGACGAGTTTTATCATAACGATAGAAGATAGGCTGTAACAATGTACCTGAGGACCTTGTTGTACACCCTTTCTGAAAGGGTCTCCAACAACACGTCTGAGAGCCCGTTCTTTTGCTTTCTCTACGAACTCATCGTACACACGTTCATGAACAAAAGTACGAGACCCTGCGCAGCAGCATTGTCCCTGTAGAACATAATCCTCCTCTTTAATCACATCAAAATCCCTGACAGAATAAGTCTTTGTGCTAAATTTGCGACTGGACATATATACCTGATTGAAGAACAAAGCAAAATGGGCAAGCTCTACAGCCTTGTCAACATCAGCATCATCCAATATGATCATAGGAGACTTGCCGCCAAGCTCCAATGTTGCTGTCTTAAGGTTGCTTTTAGCAGCCAATTCAAGCACAATCTTGCCAGTAGCAGTTGACCCAGTGAAAGCAATCTGAAAAGAAGTAATAATAATATAAGATACCCATCTACATACCAAGTATCATGTTATTTTTCGGGAAAAGGATTATTTTGCACAAGGGTACCAGATTTAGGATTTAATTAGATTTTGAGTACTGGATTTGTCCGTTAATGGATTTGGGTACTCAAAATTTTTAGTGACGCATTTTAGTGACAAACATTCGTCATTAAAAGACTCATTTTGTCACTAAAAGTCCAATTTGGTCACTAAAATGTGTCACAAAAATTTCGAATATCCAAACCCATCAATGAACAAATCCAGTACCCAAAGTCTAATTAGACCTAAACCTGGTACCCTTATACAAAATAATCCAAAAGATAACACCCCACCCCCCACCGCACCCAAAAAAATCTCTTATTGCACTTATCAAGTGCAAGCAAGTTGGATGACAGATTCTCCATCTGTGTTTTTCACCCTAAATTTATTCAAATTAACAGGGTTCTATAAGCTACGGTACAAAAATCACCCATGAGAATTCATTCTAGGAATAATTTTATACAATTCGTGAAAAGAAATGGAGGATCTTCTGTATCCAAAAACTCAGCATGCACCCAAAATATCAACTAGATAGTTGCATCATATCCAAATCACTACAAATTGACTGAAAAGGTTAAAATATTTGATTTCAGAACAAAATCAACTTTGAAAAAAAAAAAAAAAAAGAGCTTCTCAAACTAGATCACATCTGAGATACCTTGTCCACATCCATGTGGCTGGCAAGAGCAGCACCGGCACTGGGACCAAATCCAGAGACTATATTCAAAACACCATCAGGAAGGCCTGCCTGTAATGAACAAGTACAAGTAGAATATGTAAACCTCTACTAAAAGGAACATAACATAAATACATTAGACCATTGAAACATCTTCTATTTTGTAATCATACAACTTGACTAAAAGAGAAACTTTCAAGTGTGACAGTAGGTAATTTCTAACGGAACCACGAAGAAAGACAAAATGACAAAAAAAAGATGTATTTCCTCAAAAGAAAAGAAAAGGAAATGTATAATTAGACATAAAACAAACTCTAACTAACAGTTCTAAATATCCTGATCAGAGATGATCAAATGAAGGTTCCTTCTCTAAACAGATATCCTTTTTCTATGTCAACTTCAAAAAATAAGTACAAACATTTGGCCAACATGAAGGCTAGAGCAAGACTTGCACATGGAAATTAAGCAAGGAGGCTGGAGAAATGCATACAAACTAAAATGGTAATTATCAAAGCTTTATCCATGAGAATGGGTCCATCTGTGACTGTGGAGCAAGAGAAAGTTGTCGATAAAGCGGTGTGATCCAAACCGGAGTTGATCCATGGGGGATGATATTGGACTGGGTCCATATACCTTAAAAGGAAAATCTCCCGTTAAAGACTGGAGCAATCCCAATTATCTATACATCATGCTCCTACTTTCTCTCCGACGTGGAACTAAACCTTTGTTATAAAAACATGTCTTTAATATGTCTTATTTCCTGTAAACAAAATTAGCAAAGGTTAAGAATTACCGACTTATGGGAAAGTCGTGTACGAAGCACTGCTCTAAGAGTTTATTCAAGTATATGTGCAAACTTGTTCTCGAATCCTCTTAGAGGTAAAAACCCTGTGCTACCGGCTTTTAGTTACTGCACACAGCTTCGAGAGAGATGACCCGAAGTTAGCTTTGTCCAGCAGAGTATTGGAATGAAAGATTCAGAGAGGTAGAACCGAGAAACTTTAATAGATTTTTAAGAGGAAAAATGAGCATAGTTTTGTTGCTATATTGCTTGATTTATGAATGTCTACGCGGTGGGCTTGATTTTTACCAAGGATGATGAAAACATGAACTCACAACCTTTTATGCATTGGAGAGACCGTTTCTTATTTTGCGCTGAAACAATTTATAAAGCGCAAGCCGAAACAGGTGAAATCAAAGGACATTACTTGAATGCAACAGTGGATCCTCAAAAAAGGGGTTGTATTGAATAAAGTATATACTTCGACTTTCGTGTGCTAGAACTTCGGCTCAAAAACATAAAAGTACAGTACGCACTTTTTTGCGAAGATTAAGTTCTGAATTATTAGAAGAATTCTTTACAAAAGAAGAACATTTTGAGGTATCAAAAAAAGGGCGTGGAAACACATAGGAACTCTTGAATGGAAATTGAAAAGACATGTAGCTTCAGTTCCTTAGGAAATGGTAAGATCTTTGGTGCAAGATGAAGGGGTGATCCACATCATCCTGACTTGGTTCTTCTTCCCCTCTTTTTTTAACAATACTGAGTCAGGTTCTTCTCCTACTAGTGTCGAAAATAGAACATGCTGAAAAAAAATTCTCCGATGTTCCTATTTTTTGGAACAAGTGGAAGGAGTAGACATTATTGATGAAGAGGAAGCAATAAATTGAGGTTTATCGTGACCAATGTTACGAGCTTTGGAATCCAATGGGATCTTCGTAAAGTTGATCCTTATGAGTGTTACAATAAGTTCGATTGGAAGGTTCAATGGCAAAAGAAGGAGATTCGCTAGCTCATTATTTAGTACGAATTACCGAAATGGGGGAATTCGTAAAAATTATTCAACAGGCTCTAGAAGGAATTCCTGGGGGACCCTATGAGAATTTAGAAATTAGATGCTTTAATAGAGAAAAAATTTCCCAATGGAATAATTTTGAATATAGATTTACTACAAAAACAACTTTCTCCCAATTTTGAATTGTCAAAACAAGAACATTATGTGAGAGTAGAAACACCAAAGGAGAATTAGAAATTTATTTGATAGGAGATAGTAGTGTGTTTCCCTGGAGATGGAAAATTCATCAACCAGGTTTCATAAATTTGCAAATTATTCTCAACTAGTTAAAAGAATGAAATTGGCTGATATCAGATGATACTAGATAGTATAGATCATATTATGGGAGAAGTTGATCGTTGAAATGATAATTAATACGATAGAAATACAAGCTATCAATTCTTTTTCTAGATAAGAATCTCTAAACGAAGTCTATAGACTATTATGGATCCTTGTCCCCATTTTAACCCTTACATTGGGAGTCGCAATGGAGGTACTGGGGTATTTGTTTGGTTAGAAAGAGAAATATCCGCAACAATACAACAAGGTATTGGTTCGGAATATGCCCGACCATTAGGAATTCTTCAAGCTCTAGCAGATGGGTCCAAACTACTACATTCCATCACTGCGAGATCGATCCGTATTCGTACGGTTCGATGGATAGTGAACCAATAATGGCATTTTTTTCAATAAAGAGGAAACTTAAGATTAAGATGCTCTGTAATAGAAATGAGGGAATGTCGTCCATCATACCTGGATTTAGTCGGATACAATTTGAGGAATTTTGTAGGTTCATTAATCGGGGATTGGCAGAAGAATTTCATAAATTTCCAAAATTGAAGATAGAGATAAAGAAATGGAATTTCAATTATTTGTGGAAAGATATCAATTAGTAGGGCCCTTGATAGAAGAAAGAGAGGTTGTATACCTCAACCAAATAACTAAAGAGTATATATAGTGATAGACCATGACCCCCAGGATTAAAAGGAGATTAACGAGAAAGCATGAAGGCAGTGAAGGCTGTAGAATATAGTCGTTGGAAGCCATAAAATTTTATTATGTTGGGAATTAAAATGATATTTAATATTAAAGATTAGAAAATAGTTAAAAATAATAAGCAAAAAGTTTTTTTTAGGGTCTCATCCCGAACCCGAATAAGAAATCAGATTGGCATTCGACGTCCGCAGATGTAAGCACGAACCCACAGCCGTTACGCACGCCGAACCGAGTTGAGTCGGGCCAAATCGGCGACGGCCGCGCATGCGTAGGACCGACAGGGCTAGTCCAAAATAATCCACAAGAGAGCAAAAGTGTCGAATAATATACACATACTCGAGACCCCCCCCCCCCCCCCCCCAACCGATGTGGGACTATAAGAAAGATGGGAAGTGGGTTTTTTCCCATAACAAATACAACAATCCTCACCAAAAAACCATATTCCGGAAAACATAGATAACATAGAAAATAATAAAAGTGGAGGATTTTTGGGCAAATATATACTATGCAATATATGAGATGGACTACAGCTTTGAATCTCATTTAATTACTATTGTCTTTATCTAAAGAAGTAAATGATGGACTACACCTTCAATCAAATTTTTTGAATCATATTCAAAACATAGTATGCTAGGGGTTCTTGGGTCTATTGGGTGGCGCTTTTGATTTGGTCATGGCATTTTTTTCTTGTTCATGAGAGTTGTCTGGGATCGCCATGTTCCATAGTCGTGGTCTTTACGACCTCTCATATAGGTAAGTCCTCATAGGGTTGGTTATAGGTGTCAGCCATGCATAATCATGCTTCGACCTATTAAGAGTTTTCAAAACTCATTCTAACCATATCATACTGGAACACAGTCAGCATAGAGATCAAGTATCTTTGTACAACTTCGTACAACCGCTTAGGCATTAAAAATAATATAATTTCAGGGTCAGTATTCTATATTAGTCATCTAAGTCCAGCTTTTTTCTACCCATTGAACCGACTTCTTGGAATTTGCAGTCAGATTCGATTGGATTGCCACTGCTGGTGACTTATTTATGGGCTTAATCCCAGCCCCCTCGATAATTCTAGGATTAATGTCCTAGACAGTTCTTTCGCCAAGTGGTCTGCAAAGTTCTTTTCTGACTTTATATAGTCAAAACCACATATTTGCCTAATAGTTCGGAGAAAATGGCTTCTTCCTATTCAAGTTTGCATTGGAAGAGGATCTCCACAGAATCCTAGAGGGAGGTCCTTGGACCTTCAATGGCAGGTTTGCCATACTGCGATGTTGGGATCCTGCAACTAGCTTTGAGCAGGATCAGCTCTCCAAATTGTCATTCTGAATTAGGCTTCCATGTTAATCTCTATTGTTGTGGAATGCTTCGGCTCTAATGAAGATGGCCAGCATCATTGGTAACCCATTATGGACAGATATGCCGACGGCTCATAGGTAGCAATTAGCATACTCTAGGGTGTTCGTTGAGGTGCCAGCAGCGGATGAATTACCAAACAAGATCGAGTGCGCCTAGCGTCAGCGATGATGTTCAACCAAGAGATAGAGTACGAGCTCAGTGCTCGGAACGGTCCTCTAATACAGGTAGTGATGACACCATGGAGATTGACGAAAATTTGGAGATAGTAGAAGGCAGCACTTCTACGAGAGTAGCTGAAGTTCATGATGACTTCTAAAAGTCCCATCAAGCAAGAGCAGAGCCCAAGTAAGGCTAGCTTGGCGGATGAAATTATGGATGGGCCATCTTCTTTAGTTGCCATGCCTGCAGTTGTTCATGGCGACTTTCAGACAAACGTCGTCGTGAATGATCACGGGAAAACTGTGGTAGATGCAAATGACTCTGGGGGCAGGGGTAGGTGCATCTAATAGAGATGGTGCATCTAATGGAGCAGCCTACAAACATAATTTCCGAGGACCGAGCTCCATTCAAGGGTGTTAACCGAACGCAGTGCCAAAGAGACAGAGGATGGGATGCCATTGCAGAACATATATAATAATTCAGGAGGGGGTTTAACTATGATAAAATCCCTTTGGGAAGAAAGACGACAAGCTAAGATTGAGGGAATGAGTAAGGAAGGGGAGTACAAAAAAATGTTGTCTAATAGGCACCCTAGTTCTAGGATCACCAAGGGAAGTCATTTCCGGAGAGTGAGCTAAGAGCATCATTAGTAAGGCCCATCCCATTTTCTAGATTCTAGATTTAGAATGTAAGAGCTCATTTTGTAGAATAATAAGTCTCATCCCTAGTTCCAATTTCTACAATTTCGGTTCCAACCCATCCATGGGTGCTAAAGGTTGGGCCTCCCAATTTCTAGATTCTAGATTGTAGAAACTCGTTTTGTAGAATAGTAAGTTCCAATTTGGAGTCCAACTTTCTAGATTCTAAACTTTATATTATTTTTTTCCTACATTAATTTTTGACCACACAATTTTTTGGACCGGAGCTCTCTTTATCATTTCCTACTATTCTGATACAAACCCAACCCATTCTACATTTACTTTGTTTTTTAAAATTTTGGGCTCCAAATTGCATTGGAGAGTCCCAACTACTAATGATGCTCTAAGGTAATGTTTGTGGAATCATGTGAGTAGTTTTGCCCCGGGATAATGTGGACTGGAATATGAGTATCCGAGATGTAGCTGGCTTTTCTTTTATATATATATATATATATATATATATATATATATATATATATATATATATATATATATATATATATATATAGGAAATAGTAATTAGTTTCCGGAATCGCTCACACTAGGATTCGAACAACCCACAAGGTCCACGTGCCTCCACACTAACGACTTGGACTAGCAGTCATTGGCATATATATATATATATATATATATATATATATATATATATATATATATTTTGGAAAAAGGGTAAATTTTATTCCATCATCTCAATAAGGTTACAACATAGAGATACAATCCCAACTCAGGGGGACATTACTAGTACATCCGACTCAATGTTATGAAGTATGCCCACCACTGGGGTGGATAGTCCCTCATAAATGCGCCGGTTCCTCTCCCGCCAGACATGCCAAACTGACGCAGCAAGTCTCAATCTAGCACGCCTAGCCCAGCTCTGCTCCTTGCCCCTGCAATCACCAATCCACTTAAGGATTTCTCTGAAGTCCCGCTCCCTGCCAACCCCTCCCAAGTGTCTCCGGCACTGCTCTGCCCAGATGCTCCACGCCACATGGCACTGAAAGAACAGGTGCCCAATAGATTCAGGCTCTGTCTCACACAAAACACACTTAGGGTCAGGGACAGAAACCCCGAACCGAAGCAATCTGTCCCGAGTCAGCAACCGGCCCATCACCAGTTTGTATGCAGACAGTTGCATCTTCCTGGCGAGCCCCTTCCCCCAGACAAAGTCGTACTCCTCAATATCATCGAAGTGGGGGCGGACAAGGTCGTAGCAGCTGCTAAATCTGAACTCCCCAGCACCCTCCGAGCGGCCGGGAGGGGCCCACATCCAGACATCAGACAGTGCCATAGGAGTGATCTGCACCTGTCTGATCTCCTCAACTAACGTAGCAGTGAACCGATACTCCTCAGGCCTCCAGACCCCACCACGGATGATGTGCCTACACGTCAGGCCTCTGTATGCCACGCCGTCCCTCTGGGGGCCCAGAATCTCCAGGAGAGACTGACCTGAGATCCACGGATCGAGCCAAAGATCCGTCTCCCCTCCCTCCCTCATCCTCCTCCGCAAAGCTGTCCGAAGCACAGGACGGGTCCTCAGGATATGCTTGAGAGACACAGAGAAGTTGTTGTCAATTTCACATACCCAGAAGTTTCTGCCCCGGAGATACCGACTAGACATCCAGGCCGACCATAGAGAATCACCCTGAAGGAACCTCCATGCCAGCTTGATCCCCGCCGCCTCCCTGACAGAAACAAGTGATCGCAGACCCACCCCTCCCTCTTTCCTAGGCCGACAGAGCTGCTCCCAGGAGATGGCATGTATCCCCCCATGCCAAATGAACTTGGCACATATGCCCTCAATCTTTCTGATAGTAGCCAGAGGAACCATAATCGATTGGAGCCAGAACAGAGCAATAGCAGAAATGACTGAGCGAACCAGCTCAATACGCCCTCCAAACGATAGGCCCGCCGCCTGCCAGCCCTCAACCCTCCTCTGTGCAAAATCCACCAGACTCTGACAGTCACGATCCTTCGCGTAGTTGACGGAAAGGGGCACCCCCAGATATTTCACCGGGAGGTCCCCCTTTTCCACCCCAAGCTCCATGGCCCGCTCCTCCTTCAAAGTGCAAGAGTTGCTGAAGTAGACTTTGCTCTTGTCCCTGTTCAACCGGAGGCCCGATAGCTGTCCGAACTCCTCCATCACTGCCGCAAGCTCCCTCATCCCTCGCATGGAAGGCCTCAACAGGACCAAAAGGTCATCTGCATAAATGAGATGAGAGACCACCGGAGAGACCCTGCTGTAAATCGGTACAATCCTCTCCCGATGTACCGCGATGTCCATCAAACATGTAAAATACTCCATCACAAGAGTGAATAGGTAGGGGGAAAGCGGGTCCCCCTGCCGAAGCCCCCTGCTGCTGCCGAAGAACCCGTAAGGGATACCCTGGATGAGGACCGAGAAAGTAGGAGAGGTGATGCACTCTCTGACTCTATCCACCCAAGTCTCGGAGAAGCCCATCGCACCCATCAAATGACAGAGGAAGTCCCTGTTGACGGTGTCATAGGCTTTCCTCAGGTCGAGCTTCACACACGCCTTCATCCCTCCAGGCTTGTGGAACTCCCGAATCAGCTCATGAGCCAGCAGGCTATGCTCCGCAATAGACCGCCCCTTAATGAAGGCCGCCTGATTCCGAGACACCAGACCCTGCATAGCATCCTCCATCCTCCTGCACATAAGATGAGTAATTATTTTATACAAATAATTACAGCAAGCAATCGGTCGAAAGTCAGCAAGAGATGTCGCCCCCTCCTTCTTGGGCACTAGCGTCAGAAAGGTGTGGTTCAGCTCCTTCAGGAGCTTGCCCGTATCAAAGAACTCCTGAACAGCCTCAAGGATCGGGGCCTTGAGGATACTCCAATGGCGCTTGTAGAAGCCACTGGAGAACCCATCCGGCCCAGGAGCCTTTGAAGCATCAGCCTGCATCACAATCGCCTCTACCTCCGCCATACGGATAGGGGCCATGAGAAGACCATTGCCGTACTCCGTAATCAACGTCTTCGTGATCAGCTGCGGGAAAACCGAGGGATAGTCCGTCTGATGATAGAGCTCAGAGTAGAACCGGACAGCCTCCTCCTGGATAGCAACCTGGTCGGTCACAAGGTGCCCGTCCCTGCCAATCAGTCTCTGGATACGGTTCCGGTGCTGACGCGCCCGGATGACATCATAGAAGAACTTGGTGCAGCGATCCCCATCCTTGAGCCAGGAGCATTTGGCCCGTTGGGCCGCACTAATCTCCTGCTGAAGCCTCAAGGTGTTGACCTCTGCAGCCAACCTCTTCTCTCTAGCCGCCATCTCCCCACTCATCATGTCGCCCTGAAGCTCTGACTGCAGGTCTCTCAACTCCGCCTCCTTCTCCTGTAAGGAGGTCCGGGGAAGAGCCCTCACCCAGTCTCTGAAGGCGCGTTTGGCGTTCTTCAGCCTGTGAACCATACAAAACTGGGCAGTGCCGACCGCCTCCTGGCCAAGACCTCCCGCCACAGTCTCCTCATAGCCAGCCGATAGGAACCAACTGTTGTCATACCGGAACGGACGGGCTCTCCATCTAGTACTCTCCACGAAGCGCACCAGGATCGGCGAGTGGTCACTGGTCCCCGCAGGTAGCCCCTCAGCCACAGAGGAGGGGAATAGGCGGAACCAATCACTGTTCCCCAAAGCACGATCCAGCTGGCATGCCACCCTGCTCACCTCCGCCTTGTTGTGCCAAGTCCAGATGTGCCCAATCCTCTCCAAGTCCCTGAGTCCTGACTGGAGTAGGCAAGACTGAAAATCTGAGAGGATCTGGTCCGGGACCGGCCGCCCCCCCAGCTTCTCTTCCCGGTATAGCGTAGCATTGAAGTCTCCCATAATCAGAAGAGGGAGATGCCGATGCATCGCTAAAGAACTCAGCCTGATGATGTCCTGCCACAAGGACTCCCGGCGCCTCCTGTCATTGTGCCCGTAGACGGCACCCAGTAAGAAGCGGAATCCCCCCTTGTTGGTGAAGGAGATAGCCACCAGCTGGTCAGACATGAAGACCTCCTCACCCTCCCAACTAGCTCCATTCCATCTAACCCAGATTCTAGCCATATCACAGAGACCAAGGTTGTGAAGCTGGACCCAGTCCGTAGGGGTTCTACGGGACAGGGTTTTCGCCCCCCTGATCTTAGTCTCTAGTAATATCGAGATTTCACACTGTTCCTTCCTCAGCACCTCACTAATCTCCCTCCATCTCCCCAGAGAACACCCCCCCCGGACATTCCAGGCAAGGGCCGACATCTAAACCGGGGGTGGGATCCCTTGAACATCCTCTGAAGGGGCACCCGGGGAGAGTGCAACCTCCATATCTCTGGTATCCTCATCTCTATCCCCCTGTAGAAGGAGGGGCAGAGCAGGGGCCGCGGCCCCGTGTGGGTCCCCCTGTGGGGGGGGCTGCGCTAGTACTGCCACCCAATTGGGATTGACCTTCCACACTCTCTCTGTCCCATCCTGTCCGCTTTCCTCACTATGCGCCTCCGTAGCCTGGCGCTTCCGACTGTACACCTGGAGTGCTAGTGCATCTTTATCTCCCTGTCGCCTGTCCTCCTGCCCCATACTCCTGGTGGTCATGGTCCTCGTCCCCATATACTCAACCATCGCTCCAGCAATATCCTCCGTCGGAGACCCCGCAAATGCCCCCGAGATGGGGGAAGTGTCTGCCTCCATCTCATCCTCCATCGAGCCCCCTGATCCACAACAGGGGAGGCATCAGCACCACCTGCCTCCTGCACTACCTCCTCCGTCACCACCTCAGAAGCTCCTCCACGTCTATACGCACTCGGGAGATGCCCGAAGCAGGCACATGCCGGACATCTGGGGGGGACCCACTCATACTCCACCCTCTGCATAGCAAACTGGCCAGAAGGTGTCCTGTACTTCAACTGCTCAGGCAGGTCCAATCGGGCATCAATCTCCACAAACACCCGTGCATACATCAGTCTGGATCTGGAAGTGGTGGCATCATCCGCCTTAATCGGCTTGCCAATGAGGCTGGCAAGTCGCATAAGTAGTGGGACACTCCAGAAGCGTACCGGGAACTCAGGAAAGCGAACCCACACAGGCACAGCATTAAGCACCTCCTTCTCACACCTCAAGTCGGGGGTCCATTGCTTCAGAATGATGAGGCGGCCGTCAAACGTCCATGGCCCTCCCTGGAGTATCCGAGTCACATCTTCCGCCAACCCAAATTTTACGAAGTAGAAACCATTTTCCTTGGAGAAGAACTCCATGCTCCCCTTCGGCCGCCAGACTCTGTCCGCATATCCTCTGATCTGCCCGGAGAAGGGCTTGCTCCCCAACACATATAGCACTAACGTGTTCTCCCAGAATGCCGTCACCTTCGCCACCTCGTCGGCAGGAAAGTCGGCGCATAGCTCACCCCCAATCGCCATAGGTGCTACATACTCCATCGATGCCGGCGTCTTGGCGACCCCCACCTTGCAAGCATCGGCCCAGGAAACCGGCCGCGGACCCGAACTCCGAGGTGGGGTCGTCGGTGGAGGTCGGGCACTCATGTTCGCAGCAGTCGCTCTACCCCCGATAACTGGAACCGCCGTCCCCGCCGACCCCTTCTCACGGGGCTGCCACGCAATCCTGGCTTGTCCCTCCCGATCCACCGTGTGAGTCTGACCCCTCGATGGACCCGTTCTCCTTGCTATCCCCGCCCTCCTGTCAGATCCCTGCGTATAAGCGGTGCCTCTCCGCACCTCAGGGATCTGCGGTCGTTGCCCTCCTCCTCGCCTAACTCTCCGATTCTGGACCGTAGTCCAAGCCCCCTCCTCATCCTCCAATTCCGACGATGTTCTTTGGGCTGTGAACACCATCGGAGAGCCCTCGGAGGCCACCGCCGTCGAACTCCCGGCCGAACCCATGCCCTTGCGATAGGTCTCCTTCCGCAGCCCTTCCCGGCCACCCCCCCCCCCCCCCCCCCGCCTGGGGGGGTCGCCGGCAACCGCCCGCCCCCGGGGGAGGGTCGCCTGACCTCCCCGGTCGACCCGCTGCGCGGCGGCGCCCGCGCGGACGCGAGCAGCAGCTCCAGCGCCCTTCGCCGGCGGCCCGCCGCCGCCGACCTCCACCGGTCGGTCGCCACCGACCGCCCCCGCCACCCCCTTGCCTTTCCCGGGGTCCGGGGGGCGGTTTGCCGCCTCCACGCCGTGATTAAGCGATGCCCTAGCAGAGCTAGGGTTTCCGTCTCCTGTAGCAGCCGCCATATATATATATATATATATATATATATATATATATATATATATATATATATATATATATATATATATATATCACCGTTTCTTTGTAGGTCCTGAAACTTTACCAAAAATCTTGGTCATGCTTTTTTTTTCATGCCCCTTAGGCATATATTATGCAACTCTGCTATTTGGCTTGCGCGCGTGCACAGCCAGTGCACGCTCGCGGCCGAGGATGGCAGAGCGGTAGGGGGGAAGGGCGGAGTGGTAGGGGGAGCGGCGGAGCAGACAACGGAGGAGTAGGGAGTGGGTGGAGACGTCGGCGTAGGAGGAGGCAGTGGAGCAGGAGGGGGATTGGTGGCGGCGGCACCATCGTCCTCGGCAGCACGTGTGCACCGGCTGTGCACGCGCGCATGCCAAACAGCACTTTCGTATATATGTGAATGATTTATATAAGGTAAATGCATGAACAGTTATACATACTTTCTGAAGTAATCTACCATACTTTAGACATTATAGAGGTATTGGCACATCGCTAGACATACATCATAAGATCAGAATATAAACTGAAGCTGGACAAATATTGTGAATTATTGACATTTGGACGGGATGAACAAATGTAGCTACCAGAAATGTCATCAAAGATGGAAGCAGTGTGCCTACCTCATGGAACAGCTCTGCCACATAGAGAGCAGATAGAGGAGTCTGTTCTGCAGTTTTAAGAACGATGGTGTTTCCGCATGCCAGAGCTGGACCAACCTTCCAAGCAAACAAAACAAGCGGGAAATTCCAGGAGACGATCTGTCCCACAACACCAATCGGCTCATTCAGAACTTGCACGTGATGAGGACCATCAGCAGGAACAACAAGTCCGTGGATCTTGTCTGCCCAACCTGTAGGTTAACAAAGTAAGAGTTGTTTCTTAACTTCTCATATAAGGAAAGGTACGTGAAGACTCATGCCTTAACCATAGAAATTATTTCATCTTACCCGCATAATACCGCATCAGACGTACCACCAATGGAATCTCTCCATAGGCAGACTGCTCGAATGGCTTTCCGCTGTCCCAACTCTCCAGTGCTGCAATTTCATCATTGTGCTTCTCAATCAAATCTGCAGCCCTTAACAGTATACGTGATCTTTCCTGTAGAACGAAAATAAAAAAGACGATAATTAAGAAACTACATGGTCATAATATCTTGTTGACTAAGCCGACAGAAATCATCATTTGGACATCCTCCTCAATGAATATGGAGCATTATCCTTTCTAAAAAAGGGTTCATTGAAGTACTAACATGATAATTTTACCATATTCAACATGGTCAAGTCAAATATGCAAGTGGTTCTTCCAATGGGACCTTTATGGTTAGAACTAAGGAAAAACCAAATCAAACAACAATATCCAAAATCCTACACTTGGATAGATTCTAAATAAAGGAAAAACATGGCCCTTTTTTTCTGTAGGGAAATGGCATTCATCTCTAAGAACACAAATGGTGATCCAATCTTCACCTTCTTCCTTCAAAGTATAGAGAAGTATGTAGTGCTTGTCCAAGATAGTTCCATAAGAAGGACTAACAAATTTCCTACTACTATCAAATTGATGTCAACACATTGGTTCCCAGGGATAGCCTGTCCATCTATAAGAAAGTCCAGACTAATAAGAGGAAGGAGGATAGTAACAAATATGGACAAGATTACCACATTAAGCAATCAGGATAAAGTATTATCACAAAAGCAATGATATCTCAGATAAGCTTCAGAGAGTTACATAAGCAGTCATCCTAGGCCAGGGTCCTTCATCAAATGCCTTACGAGCAGCAAGTACAGCACGGTTGATATCTTCTGTATCCCCTTCTGCGACATGGGCAATAACTTCCACGGACCGAGGATCCAAAGTTGGAAAAGTCTTTCCTGAAGCAACCAATTCAATCCATTAGACAGCTTCCAGGAATATCAGAGGTTACCATGTGAGGCCACATTTCAATAAATTAACCAGTGTACCTGATGCTGAATCCACAAACTTCCCGTCGATTAGAAGCTGTGTATGGTTTATTTTAACTGAAGGTGTAATTGGCTGTTCCTCGGATGCTGCAGCAGTGCCGATCCTTTGAATCCCTTGTTCAGCACCTGAAGACGGAAATTCATCAAGTGGTCTGTAATCAGTAGAATGTAAGAGGCTCTTTCTGAGGGATAACAAGTAACATGGAATCGGCATACTAGTATTTTTCCGCAAGGTAAAGGAATCAAGTAACTTGGCAAGAGAAAACAGGATTTTATTAAAATCTTGCTCAAGTTAATAGGCTTTTCACAAGACTAAGATTTTTCATCTTTCCGGCTTTCTTGAAACCTATTTATCTATATATGTTCCAGAAATCAAATTGGAAATTATAAAACTGAGATATCCAATATTCCATCATAAGGGCTACATCAAGAAATGAATATATATCGTATCTTTCCGCTCCAAAAATAAAGAAGAACTAGGATCTAAGAAGCATGGACACTCTAAAATATTGGGCTATGTAGTGTCAGACACGTATCGGACACACCAAAATAGATATTGTGTTGGTATCGCATTTTAGGGGTGAGCATTTGGTAGCTTCGACCGAAATTTATGAAAATCGAACTTCAACCAAACCAAAACGATTTGGTGCTTCGGTTTATTCGGTTTTTGTATACTAGGCTGGGCTAAGGTAATTTGGTTTTGACGGGCCATTTGCATAATGTTTTGTCTAGGCTTTACAATAATTTTTTTACAACAATTTTTTCAATCAAATTTTACCACAAAATTTGAGTCAAGGTGTTGATGAAGTAGCAAAATATACAAATGTAATTTAAGTCAAATAAATACAATTATACAAATGTTACACACAGCTACAAGCCTACACCACAGATAAAAAACTTAAAATTTTATTTTCAGAATATATACATATATATAGAGTTGAAGGTAGATAAGTACTTGTAATTCGGTTTTCTATTTGAGACGCTCAAAACCGAAACCCGAACCGAATAACCAAAATTTTCCATAGGAAAAAACGAAAATTCAACCCTATTCTGAAAAACGAACCTAATTGCTTATATCGGTACGGTTCGGGTAGGTTTTCGATTTTTGACAGAGATATTCTCAACCATATCACCGTATCCTTACTGTTTTGTTGTTTTGTGTTCTGTTTCCATATCGGTGCGAGTCGCTATATATATATATATATATATATATATATATATATATATATATATATATATATATTGTGTGTGTGTGCGTGTAGAAACAGTATACTGATAAAAAAAATTGTTCCAAAATCAAAAGAGCGATTAGGTTGAATACGAAGTGCTGCTTATGAATAAAGAGGATGAGTCTAGGAGGATCATTTGTTTTCCGCTTGTGACTTCGTTTGGGAGATATGGAACGCACAGAGAGCTAGGTGTGGGCTTACTACCGCATAGAGCAGAGACTTTTCCTCGGTTATAGATGAAGTTAAAGACCGAAAAGGCAGCGGAGCGAGAGAGTACCGTCGACTAAGTCTTAGCTTTGGGGCGATAATTTGGCATGTTTGGAGGGAACGGAATCGACGCATCTTTGAGAGTCTTTTCCTCAGTAATTTAGTTGTACAAAGGAACATACAAGCTGATATTGATATTCTAGACCCCAGATAATCATTTTGTAATCGGGGCTAGATCATAGTTGTAAAGTTCGTGTTTATCTATAAAAAATTACCTTCTTCAAAAAAATGTTGGAAAGGGAAGGAAAACCAGCGGCTAGCCCGCGAGTCGCCCTTTGGGCGGGGAGGAGCTGCCTGATCGAGGAAGACCAGTGGATGGAGAGGACAAAGAAGAGGGTGTCGTCAGTCGTGTCTCCTCTTTCAAGCGAGATGTTTCCCAAGAGAAGGAGAAAGGAAGGAGGGGGATAGGCGTGTGTCTCTCACCTAAGCTCAAAGCTTATTCTCCTAAGGCAAAACATAGCGAGTTGTATCCATATCCGTGCAACATTCTCATGCAAAACATAGCGAGTCGCTATATATATATACTAGTCATAACCCGTGCCCATAGGGCATGGTTCATTTAAGGTATTCCCCCTCAAAATCTTGGACCCCCAATTTTAAACGAACAATAATAATTTTGAGGCCCCCATCAAAATATTAAATCCAACCACTGCTGGATGTGAATTTTCATTGGATTCCCCATAAAATCCTACTCTCAATAATGCTCATCCACAACCATTATGAGGCCCCCATCAAAATATTAAATCCCAACCATCAAAATATTAAATTCCCATCTTTGGATTCCCCATAAAACCCCACTCCCAATAATGCTCTTCCCCATAAAACCCCACTCCCAGTAATGCTCTTCCCCATAAAACCTCACAACCGTTGATTCACCAAGATTAAATCCCAACCACTCTTTATCTTGGCACAGTCAGCCCTAGGATTCAAAAACCTTTGTGTTTTGTATAATATATATATATATATATATATATATATATATATATATATATATATATATATATATATATATATATATATATATATATGGAAAATACTTTATGTATCTCCAAAATTCCATCCCTCCATGTCTCTTCGCCATGTAGCTTTCTCCTATTCGCTCATGTCGTCCCCCAACTCCCCCCTCCCCCCATTTGCTTTGGTCAGTAAGCGAGTGCCATGTGGCAGAGTGACATGGAGAGATGAGATTTTTGGAGTATGTCCAGAGGAGAGTGGAAGGTTGGCAAGCCGCCGGTTTGTCATTTGGCGGACGCATCGAGCTGGTCAGATCGATAATTTCGGCTGTGGCCCATTTCTGGCTACAGTCCATCCTCCTCCCTGTTGCCACCATTCGGAAAGTGGAGCGGCTCTGTGCAGACTTCATTTGGAGGGGGGGTATACATGCGATCTCCTCGGAGCAGCTCTGTCGTCCCAGGAAGGAGGGAGGAGCCGGGCTCAGGCCGTTGCTGGAGATTAGGGAGGCCTCCGCGCTTAAGCTGGCTTGGAGATTCATCAGCGGGGGGTCTCTCTGGGAGGACTGGATGCACAGCAGATACGTGAAGCAGAAAAAATTTTGGACGTGTGCTTCTGACAACAATCACTCAGTCACGTTCAAGACTGTCTTGAGACACAGGGGGTGCTCAAATCTGCAATCCGGAAGGTCATGAAGGATGAGTCTGGAACGGACCTCTGGCGGGATCCTTGGATAGATCGGCGTTCGCTTGTGGACATCAGGGGAGCCCCGACACATCAGGAGGACAGACGTGGTCTGACGTGTAGCCGCATCATTCGCGACGGGGAGTGGAGGCCGGAGTCTTATCGGTTTACTGCGGAGCTGGGAGGGATCATTAGTTCTATTGTTATTGATCCGGCTTTGCCTGCTGATCGGTAGATTTGGGAGCCGACAGGAGCATCTCCGGGAACTGGGGAGTTCCAATTTTGGAGCTGCTACAACCTCATCCGGTGCACCTTTCCTCAGAGTTCTAACTACGAGTTCGTTTGGTGCAAGGACCTGGCTAGGAAGATGCAGCTTTGTGTCTACAAGCTTCTACTAGGCCGCCTTTTGACTAGGGATCGCCTGAGTTCGTTTGGAGTGCCGGTTCCGGATCCCAAGTGTGTGCTTTGCTGTTTGGAGCATGAATCTATAAAGCATATTTTCTTCGAGTGCGCACTGGCATGGCAGATCTGGTCGGAGCAGAGTAGAGTGTTGGGAGTGTGCGTCTTCGGAAAGGAAATTGGGGACATCATCACAGTGCTCCGGGATAGCAGGGGTCGAGGGCAGGACTGGTTCCGGACTGCCAGAGTTCGTCTGGTTGCTTCAGTTTGGCATGTATGGCAAAAATTAAACCGTCGGATATTTAAGGGGCTGGTCACCCCTCCGGTAGGCATTCTCCATAACATCAAGTTTGATGTTAATGCTATGGGGAATCGATGAGTGGGAGTCCCACTTTGATTGTATGTTGTAAGATTATCGCATTACTTTTGGAATAAAAATTACCCTTTTTTCCAATATATATATATATATATATATATATATATATATATATATATTGGAAAAAGGGTTAATTTTATTCCACGAACATCTCGGTAATAAGTAATAGAGTACACAACTCTCCCATCTCTCACACCCCGTTTAAGGGGCCATTACAGTTACATCGAATTCTAAATTATGTAAAACTCCTACAAGAGGGGTTATTAACCCCTCCAAACGTGCCAAACCGACGCTGAAAGGTGAACTCTGGCTGACTTGGCCCAATCATGCTCCATGCCTCGGCGTTCCCTGATCCAGGTGAGGATCTCCCTCTAGCACTACCACCTCCTCCCAGCGACCTCCTACACTGCTCTAACCAAATATATCAAGCCATAGGACACTCAAAGAATAGGTGACCCATGGATTCGTCCTCCACTCCACACAATACACACTTCGGGTCAGGGATCTGCACACCAAACCTGAGTAGTTTGTCCTTCGTCAGCAACCTGCCTATTAACAGCTTGTAGGAACATAACTACATTTTGCGAGCAATCACCTTTCCCCAGATAAAGTCGTACTCCGCGATCCTATCCAGAGAGGTCCTTACCAGATTGTAACAGCTTTTGAAGCAGAATACCCATGTCCCTCCATCAGCATCTGGTGGGCTCCATCTCCAGGAATCAGAAGGCTGGCTAGTATCAATAGTGACCTGTCGGATCTCCTCTCCAAAATACGCCGTGTACTGGTAATCCTCAGGTCTCCAAGTTCCATCTCTGATGATAAGATGCATTTCAGCCCTCTGCCCGCCTCTCTGCCCATCTGGTCACCTAAGGACTCCAAAAGGGACCTATTGCCGATCCACGGATTGAGCCATAGATCAGTGTTCGCCCCGTCCTTCATGATCCGACAGATAGCAGACTGAAGAACCGGTCTGCACCGAAGAATAGCCTTAAATGGTACCGAAAAATTGTTATCGATCTGACAGGCCCAGAAATTCCTCCGCCTCAAATATCTGTTAGCCATCCACTCTGCCTAAAGAGAACCGTCCTTGATGAACTGCCAAGCAATCTTCACCCCCGAGGCCTCCCTGACCGAAAGCAGTGATCTCAACCCCACCCCCTTCCTCCCGAGGGCGGCAGAGTTGCTCCCAGGAGATCGCATGCATTCCCCCTCGTCAGATAAAATTTGCACATAAGCTCTCCACCTTTCGGATGGTGGCCACCGGAATCTTAATCGACTGCAACCAGAATATATATATATATATATATATATATATATATATATATATATATATATATATATATATATATATATAAACGAATTTAGTAAAGGCGAACGGGGCTCCCAGGCCGGGACGTCTGGCATAATGCTTGGCCTCCTGCGCCAGAAGCTCACCCTTCGAGTGTCGCTTCTTAAGGTTAGCTTAACGTCAGTAGGCATTCTGGGCTGGAAGGAGGCAAGCAAATGAAGGGAGGCATGGAGGGCCGACGTAAAGACGGAGACTACAAGAAGCAAAGCTTTGTAAACTCGACAAGTGGCTTATAGAATGCCGACTACTTCATGAAGGAGGATACGAAGTGCTGCTTATGTAGTAAAGAGGATAAATCTAGGGATCATTTGTTTTTCGTTTGTGACGTCATTTGGGAGATATGGAGCGCATAGAGAGCTATTAGTCCCGGGGTACAATTTTTAATAGAAAACTGAGAAAATGAAATTATTGTAAAAATAATGTTTCTAGCAACACTTAAAAGAAGGTGCACAACAGAGATTCTAGGAGAATTTTGGGTTACGATAATCTAAAAAAAAATCGTAACAGTAGCAAACGACAGTAGCACTTCTAAAAAGAATGTAGTAAACGAATTGCTAAAGGTAGCAGCAAAGATGACAGGCGATAGACGGAAGATGGTGGCCTGCTGGGGTGAATGATCACCGTTGCTCAAAGCTTAATTCGCCCCACACGAATAGCTTCCAGGATCCAGCAAGTTCGACGAAGAACTCTGGAACACTCCGCTCTTCTGACTCCTCGGATGGCATCGGACTCTTGTGGCTCTAAGTGACGCTGGTACAACGCTGCTCTTCTCTCTCAAAATCTATGAGAATTCGTAAGAAATTCTGAACTCTGTACTTGTATTCTATTTTTCACTGTAAGAGAGAAGATAGCCTTATATAAGCCCACGTTGTAACTACTCAGTTAGCAGAACGTTCAGGACGTGGAAAAAACTTCCCTGAACGTGCTGTAACCGCTCAAATCATGCACAGACACGATCTGAGTCAACTTGCGTACAGCGCGTGCAACTTGTGCCACCCGCGTAACTTGCACACTGCGCGCACAGCACGCATAGCACCATTTACGTCACCTGCACCATACTGTGCCACACGCACTGCGTACAATCTGCACAATGCACACACTATGCCATTCGCGCAACTTGTGCCACTTGCGCACCGCGCCCACCCTGCGGAAACTGCGCAACACGCACAATCAGCTGTACAGGAGGCTCGTGCATTGAGCGCAACTTAAGCACACTATGCGCCTAGCGATGATGCTGACGTGCTAAGTGTAAAGTGCGCGAACAAAATGCCACATTACGCCTTATGAGCCCATGAGCCCGAGTCTGAGTCTGAGTCCGAGTCGCTAATCCCCTACGGGACTTAGCTCCAATGGAAATTAATTTCCCAAGAGCAAAAAATATGAATGCTTTCATTGTTGATTTAGCATTTTTTCATTAAAAAAATACTCCCACATAGCACACCCATGTGCACCTCCATACCACATGTGCATCTCTAAACAAGCATAGCTATTATATAGAGATACAACTCCTTTGGCCTAGCCGATGTGGGACTAAACTTTCCAATAAAAAAGGCCAAACTTCAACAATCCCCCACATATCTCTATATATATGGGTTTGAGTGTTCCCTACAGTAATTGTCCATCATGCATTAGGAGAGATGTCGCTGACGACTTGAATCTTTCCGCATGGGTCAAACAACAGACTATAATACAAGAATGGACTAAGCCTTGAATTCTGTATCACAGCTGAAATTTTTTTCACTCACATAATGTAGTTACATGTGATTCTGGCTACACATTAAAGGCCCTGTACCAGCCTAATTTCAGTGTATAATTTTGGGCGTCTACAAGTTTACCCTCAAGAGACGATCTGAGATCTCTTTGTTCATACACTATAGGTGAGTTCTTTATTAAAGAGACATGGCATGAAGCGCTTTGCGCTTCCCTTGCGGTGCTACGCCACTATGACATGGCCTAAAGCCGTGGCATTACCCCTACCAGAAACCTCATCGTAGTGTCAAACTACTGTAGCATGAGGTCACCGCCTCTTTGTAGTGTCATACTACCCAGCATGAAGCCTTAGGCTCCCTTGCGGTGTTATGCCGCAACGACATGGCTTGCAAGGCCGAGGCTTTATCCCTAACCGGGTACCTCATCGTGGTGTCGTGCCACTGTAACATGAGGAACTTCTCCCCTTTGTAGTGCTGACTACACCCCTCTTTATTTCAATATACAGCATTAGGCTACCTGCCTATTTGCGGTGCTACGCCGCTGTGACTTGGCTCGCAAAGCCGAGGCATTACCCTTTTCGGGAACCTCATGGTGGAGTCACCCCACAGTAGCATGGAGTTTCACTCCTGGTAATGTTGCGCTACCCTGCTTTTTGTAAAGCACACCAGATATTCACTCTGCCTGAGAATTCATTAAGGCATTTAAGCCAACCTTTCCAAAGGAACCATTTTTTGCAGAAAACAACAGTAGACAACAGTGGTTGTAGGTCCGTAACCTCTCTATGCCCAATAGGACATGTACCCACCGTTCCTGATATTCTTCCGATTAATAGTTCTCCCTTGAACCAAAAGCTAGATGCCTAATAGATTTCTCTTTGAATGAATAGCATAAAACTTTATGGTAGGATTGCAATAATACAATATCAGAATGCTTTCAAGCCCATTTTACTTGCTGTGTCATCGACCAACTGGTACTTGAGGTCCTTGGTGAACGGATCCGCCAGGTTTTCCTGACTCTGAACATCAATCACTGCAATTACACCTCTCTTGATAAGATCGTGTACTGCCATGTGCTTCAACCGCACAGTCCTCTTCTTCCCGTTGAAGAGGTCATTTGATGCTACCGCCGCAGTCGCCTGGTTGTCGCAGTATATCGGTATTTATCGGTATTTATGCTCCAACCACTGGAAGATCATACATAAGCTCCCGAAACTATTCTGCTTTCTTCGTTGTGGTATCAAGTGCAAAGAACTCAGATTCCATGGATGATCGCGAGAGCATAGTCTGCTTCTTCGACTTTCACGATATAGCAGCTCCACCCATTGTGAAAATGAATCTACCTGTGGACCTCTCGCTCTCCACCTCTGAGCACCAGCTGGCATTACTGAAGCCTTCCACTACCGGCGGATCTCCGCTGTAGTGCAGTGCATATGTCTAAGTCTTCTTGAGATATCTTATAATAACCCGTTTCACAGCTTTTCAGTGCTCAATGCCTGGGTTGCTGGTAAAATGACTCAGCATTTCCACGACGAAAGCTATGTCAGGCCTTGTGGCAGTAGTAGCATATATCAAACTCCCGATTACGCTTGCATACTCCAACTGCCTGACGCTTTCCCCTGAAATAGGCTTCAACTTCATATCACACCTGTAAGACGTATCGATCCCTGGAAGATCCTGATACCTGAAGCGTGTGATCATCTTCTCAATATAATGAGACTGTGACAGCGCTAGTCCAGTGTCTATCCGGATGATCTTGATCCCTAAGATCACATCAGCTTCTCCCAAGTCCTTTATACTGAACTTGCTCGAGATAAACTTTTTTGTCTCCGTGACACAGTCCATATCCGTACCTAGGATTAGCATGTCATCCACGTACAGACAAATGATCACACCTCTTCCATCAGCAAACTTTGTGTAAACACACTTGTCTGTCTCGCTGACCATGTAGCCATTTGACCTTATAACCTTGTCAAATTTCTTATGCCACATCTTGGAAGCCTGTTTAAGATCGTACAAGAATTTTACCAACTTGCAGACTTTGTCTTTAAGACCATTGACGACAAATCCCTCTGGTTGTTACATGTAAATCTCTTCGGTCAGCTTGCCATTTAGGAAAGCCATTTTCACATCCATCTGATGTATCACCATCTTATGTATTGTTGCGAGAGCAATCAACATTCTGATGATGGTCATCCAGGCTACTAGAGCATACGTGTCAAAGTAGTCGATCCCCTGCTTCTGAAAAAATCCCTTGGCTACCAACCTAGCCTTGAACTTGTCAATAGTTTCGTCTGCTTTCATCTTCTTCTTGAAGATCCATTTACATCCGATGGATTTTGCTCCTTCAGGAAGATCAACCAATACCCAAGTGTTATTTGAGGTGATGGAATCAATTTTATTGTCAATCGCCTCCTTCCAAAAAATTGCGTCTCTGGTCTTCATCGCCTCATCATAGGTATGCGGATTTGCTTCCATATAATAGGTAACAAAGTTATTTTCGAAGTCCTTCGGCCTCCTCACACGCTTAGCTGACGGCTCAGCTAGTTATGGTTAAACTATTGTTTCAACATCTTCTTGGACTACATCCTCATTAAAGACTTCAGTTTCCTACACACCCTCATTGTTCTTCGGAATATCTGCAAGAACAATGTTCTTGTGCCTTGCAAATTTATCTTAAAATATTCTGCGTCACGAGATTCAATGATATGATTTGACTCAATATCAAGAAATCTTCGAGCATCACTCTTCTCGGCATAACCCAAGAAGATCGTCTTTGTAGTCCTTGTCCCAAGCTTCTGAATCTTTAGATCTGGAAGCTTGACATAAGCCAGACACCCTCACACTCGAATGACATTCAAGTTAGATCTGACCTTGAACCATAGTTTATGAGGAGTAATGTCTGAAGTTGCATGAGGCACTCTATTTTGAATAAAAGTGGCCGTCAATACAGCTTCTCTCCAGTAGCACTTTGGAAGACCCGTAGTCAACAACATTGAGTTAATCATTTCTGTTAACGTTCTGTTCTTCCTCTATGCTAATCTGTTTGATTGAGGAGAGTACAGATCCGTAGTCTCATTAACAATTCCATGTTCTTTGAAGAACGATGTGAATTCATGAGACTTGTACTCTCCACCTCGATCACTTCTTATTCTTTTGAGTTGTTGTCCAGTCTGCCGCTCAGCTTCGGCCCTGAACTCCTTGAACTTCTCGAATACTTTGTCTTTAGCCTTCAGCGAGTAGATGAACGCATACTTTGAGAAGTCATCGATGAAGGTTATGAAATACTTTATCCCGGCCTTTGTAGAGAATTGTTTGAAGCCACAGATATCAGAGTGTACCAACTCCAGAAGATCTGTACTTCGATTAACCCGAGGAAATGGTTTCTTTGTGATCTTCGTTTGAGCACAAATTTTACATTTCTCTATCTTACCCCCACATTTGGAGATAAGTCCTAGACTAGACATTCTGTTTATTCGTTTACAATGAACATGTCCTAGCCTATTATGCCACAACTCAAAAGTATAAGCAGAAGGAGTGATTGTATTAATTACATTGGACTGATTTACAAGCTAAATTTTAAACATTCTTTCGGTACAAAAAGTTTTTCCGAAATATGTTTCTTTATGGACATCACCATCTGGCCAGCACTGATGTCCATTCTGAGGTCTGCGTTGTAGAGTAGGCCTCCCGAGATTAGATTCTTTGCGATAGCAGGTACATGCTTCACATCTTGAAGCGTCAGAGACTTCTCCAAAGTCAGCTTCAAAACCACTGTCCCGATTCCGAGCACTTCAGCTTGTGCCTGGTTCACCACCATAACCACTTCAGAAGTTGGTGTATAGGTGGTGAACCACTCCGTGCTGGAGCAGACATGGCAGATGGCTCCAGTGTCTACCTACCAGTCAGAGTCAGCCCCCACCGCATCGACCTGCACAATCATAGCAATAACGTCAGTGATCATAGATACCTTGCTAGACTCTCCTTGCTCTGATTGCTTGGTCTTTGCTTTGCATTCATTCTTGAAGTGGCCCTTCTTGCCACACTTGAAACAAGGCATCTGAGACTTTGCCTTCTTTTACTTGAAGGAAGTCTCCTTCACGTTTAGATTGTTAGGGTCCTTCTTATTGTGGGAAGCCGTATGCTTTTTCCTTGATTCCCTGGTATGAACCAGATTGGCATTAGCCAATTGCTTAGACAGTGCGGCCACCTTCAGTTGATTAGATTTTGGTCCGGATCGGGAGTCCCGCGGAAGTCCTGTCCATCCCTCGACCGTTGGATCGAGCCCCCCCCCCCCCCCCCTAATCCGATGGTGTAGAGGGGCGAAGCTTTGGCAGGGCTTTCCACAGTGAGACTTTTGATCCATATATATATATATATATATATATATATATATATATATATATATATATATATATATATATATATATATATATATATATAACTAGTCACCTGTTAGTTAAGGTGAGAGGCCTTCCCCACATCTGCCTGGGTTTTGTGGGTGAAGATATCCATGGTCCCTTCCGTCTTCCACATACATAAAGGATAGACATCCAACACACAG